>JANTPZ010142802.1:0-10553 GCA_025593235.1 Vachellia pachyceras
GAACCCATTGTCTGAATCCCCATTCAGCACACTTTTCAACACAAAATCTGCAGCTATAGTGATGTAGTAAATCATTGAGGATTCCAATAGAGGCCAGGAACTCACTTCTCAAAATCAATATAGCCAGTTTCAAAATACAACCCAACCGTCATTCATGAACTAGAGTGTTTTTAAAGAATCTTCTATTAAAAATATAGTACGTTAACCCTAGCATGTTTCTGGATGATATTAGAAACGAAACTGCTTATGGGACAAGCACAAGAATGAGGACTGACGTAGGCATTTGTGTTTAAGTGACTTTCATTCCTCGACATTCTCTCTCAAGTATCAAGCAAATGGTTGCAGTACCCGTCAAGTTTTACTCTTTTACTTCGTTTATCACTATCAACCCATTTACTGAATTGTCACATGAAATTATGCAAACATAGAAAACCCACAAGCTTGATTGGGGCCCAGAAACAGAGACGCACGCAGGATTAATTATATCAACAAAGTAATCAATTAACCGATAACAGCGGCTACAAAGCACAAGGCTCATACCTATAAAGAAACAGGACAAGGATCTGACATAAAACCGATATCATCAGAGAAAAAAGGCCCTCATACTTATGGGAACGGCAGCTGCACAAGTAACACAAGGAAGGCCATCGAAATGGCGATCAAAATGAACAAATTTTTACGGGGCGAATTGAGATCGAAACGCAAGGGACACCTATATAACAATTAGCAGGAAAGCTTGTTGAGAGCAATACGTTAATGGGTGCTGGCCTGAGTGATTTGGAAATTTGACGAATGCTTGCCTTTTCTTGCTTGCCGTTGTGTCTAATTTTTTGTGGGAAATATTGTCAAGTGGCAGTGTTTGGGAAGAAAGGTTGGAGCTCCTTGCACTAGAGCATGGCATCGCCAATTAAAGTTTTTCCCCCTTTCCCGTCAATCCCTTGATTGTGTCATCCTTATTTTAAAATAGACTAAATTATACTTTTAAGGGTATCTTTAGTTTGATGGAGGGGGATGGAGGGCGATGGATGGGAGGGAAGGGTAAGGGATGGAAATGTTTAATATTACCTTATTTAGTTATGTTGGAGGGGAGGGGAATGAATGAATTTTGTGTTTGGTTCAAAAGAGAAAGGGAGGGGAGATAATGATTAATTTACCATTATACCCTTACATGATAGTTAATATTTTTCATTAATATGCATTATACATTCTTCATCATAATTATTTAATTTCTATTTCTAATTAATTTAAGGAGATTTATTTTAAAATATGCTTTTAATTAATATTTTATTTTCAAAAATATATTTTTTAAATATTTAATTACTTTTTATAATATATTTTTAATTACAATTATATAATTTTACTCAATTTTATAATAATATAACTTGATTACAATATATTTTTATTTTATTACAACATATTTATTAATTAAAATAATTTTTTTCTGAAGGGTATTAATGGAATAATATAAAATGTGTAAGGGTATAATTATCTTAAAATTTGGTTCCCCTCCAAAAAAACCTCAATTTGGAGAGGAGCCGAAATGGGGGTAATGGAGGGGAAGGTAAATTTTAGCACATCTCCCCTCCAAATTTGTAAACCAAGTGAGGGGAGGGGATATTTTCCCTTTCATTCCTTCCCCTCCCCTCCAAACAAACACACCATTAATCCTTTATGTTTATATCAGGTTTCACTTTATCCTTTAAATTTAAAAAGTGTACTTTCAGTCCCTTAAATTTAATGCCGTTAGTCTCTCTTAACAAATGGTTGCAACTTCCAACATTCTCCTAATATGAAAATGAGCTATAGATAATGATTACTTTTATTAATTTGATTTTTATAAGTATAAAATCTGAATCTATCTTATTTTTTAAATTTATAATTTTTGTTCAAAACATTTTCAGCAAAGGAGTAATTCACTTGATTAACAATATTATTTTAAAAACTCCTATTGATAATCCTATTATAATTTAATGAATTAATATATAATTTATAATAATTTATTTAATTTCTGAATTATATCAACTCCCATCTCATGCAATTTAATTGCACTTTAATGATTTAATAATTAATATAACTTTACCTTATTTTTTAAATTAAGCTTTTACATTTCTTATTGTAGCAAAATACATTTTAATTTATTATAATTTTATAAAATCATTTTTATAATCAAGATATAAAGAACATTAAAATTTTTTAAGAAAATACATAGCAAAAATTAAATTTTTTCTGGTGTGGATGAAATTTTCATTGAAAATGAGGGAGAAGTATTCTTTGATTTATTGTATTTCATAGCTATATTTCATTGTGGAGTCTAAATAGAAGGTAATTTTAATCACCCAAATTTTAAATGATTTGGGTGTAAAATTAAGAAAATCCTTATGTTATATTTTACAATTGTATGAAATTTATTTCCTGAGATGAGTATGGGATTTTTAAGAAAATAGGATAACTCAAACTAGAATACAATGCACAATTCTAGTAATAATATTTAATACATTATAATTTATTTCGAACAATTTATAAAATGTGCTATCATATCATACGCTATCGTTTCCCACATTCCGTATAACACATACAGGTTGACACTAGTTACACTTTGATATGATTATTGATTATACTTAAACTTCACCTTTTTATGTATATTTACGTATTTTGCTTTATAATAAACCGCCTGCAAATTGGATTGTAAAAGTACTTTAAAAAGTTAATCCAAAGATTTACATGATATGTAATATTAAGAAATAGAACAATTGAAAGGGACAACTGAGAGAAAAGCGGCTGAGAGCTCAAACCTTTGTATATTATATACTATTAAATATAAAAGAATTAGGGTTATCGTGCAATGAAAACATAAACACCATACACGTACACGATACTACAGCTGTACAATAACACTCAATTATCCATCAATCAATACATTTTTTAAACCTCTTCCATCAAAACACTGTTCACAAGGAAAATTTTTGAATTTTAAATTCCCTGTCTACAGCTCCCTCTCTTGCTCTCTCTCATGTTTCAAATGCTCATCCCTCCCCCCCTTTTTGGTGCTATGTAGTTGAGAGCCAGCAAGTGGGATATTTTTTTTCGTTAACGCGAGGGTGGGTTCTGGTCTCTAAACTGCACGGCTACCTTCCAAAGGCTTCACTCGATAGGAAATTCCCATTTCACCTTCCACATTTCCCCGATCTTTGTTATGTTTTGATCTTCGAAGCAATGATCGATCCGTGTGGAAAAGTGAGTGATCACGAGTCATTATGGTTTTTTCGGAAGTTTCTTTCCGCCGCCTTGCATTGATTCGGATGTAGCTATACTAATCGAGCTGATTTTGTTCTGTGATACAGGGATCGGAGGCAGAGGACACCAATAACAGGAATCCTAACGGTGATTCAACGGAAGAAGGCCCATTGAGTAACGAGCAGAAGAAAACCTAACTTCTGAAAACCTAACAACAGGTCGTTTGCCAATGAAGGTCAAGATTTTCAAATTCCTTTTGGTAGATAAAGGGAGTTAGGTTTTACCTTTTCATTCCCTGTAAAGCAAACATCAGTTGCTTCCGGAAACCTTATCAAATGGACTAAAGGCTTCTCCATAGACGACGCGGTTCATCCTTTCTATCCCTTTTCTGTCATATACTTTCTATCCCTTAACGAAATTATGCTTGTACGACCTGGATATTCCAATTGGAAAAAAATATCTCCATTTACAGAGAACAATAAGCATGATATCTTCCATACAGTTGTCTATTTTCTACTAATGCAATGTTTATATTATAAATCGGTAACATAATTAACATTTGTGATTTTAATTCGTAATTTAATCACGTCAGAATTTTTCTTATATGTGAAAAAAATACACAAGGTAATTGGTGAAGCATGTTGAGTTGCTGTGTTCAATAACTTAGAGACCCTTAGAAGATTATTTGGTTTCCTCTATTATTCAGCTAACTTGATCTGCATCATAACTTGGAACAAAGTGTTAACTATCCAAACAAATTATGGAACAAGTTTATAGTAATTCCATCTGCTTTCTATAATTCTAATGAAGCTATACAATCTTGCTTTTGGCTCTTCCTATTTGCTTGTATTATCACTGACCAAAGACAAAATTCATGAGAGTCCGTACATTTTCTTGTTAACCTTACATTTTAAGAAACAAATCAGTTAGAACTTTTTAGCTTAATCATTTTCATCCATGTCCTGTATATTTCTTTTCAATTTGCCTTTCTAGTATGACATTGTTTGGGTCAAAGTAGCAATTTGGCTCACAATCATAAATAGCGTTGAAGACCTTATTGATTTTAAAATATCTCATGTTTCAACTGTCTCTTTTAATGAATTATGGGTTTACATTTAGGGAACAACCTTTCTTTCGCTTCTGAAGGCATACTATTTGTACTTTTATCATTCAATTAATAGGTTGGCCGGAACGTTGTGGCAGAATTGACAAAAGCCATTGAGAGAAAAGGTCTGGATATGCGTGTAACAGCTCTGGTAATTGAAGTTATTGAGCTATTTTGCATAAACATAAACTTGCATTAACTTCTGAATTACTACTTAATATTTGTAGATATTTAAGAAATGCCTATTCTATGTGTTATGCTACACATCTGACCTTAATTTCTTTATCTATCTTAGGTAATGATACGGTTGGAACATTAGCCGGAGGTCAATACGCAAACAAAGATGTCACTGCTGCTGTTATTTTAGGTACCAGAACTAATGCATTATACGTGGAGCGTGCGCAAGCAATACCAAAATAGCATGGTCTTTTGCTGAAATCTGGAGAAATGATGAGGTTTTGATCATAGTTTGCCTCACTCAAATATTTAATCTTAAGGAGGGTTGCAAAATATCTCTGTTAAGAATAGTAGTATGAAAATTGAAGCTTGATCTGAATTTATGGCTTCAGGCTATTAACATGGAGTGGGTAAATTTTTGTTCATCACACCTTCCAATAACTGAGTATGATCTTGCATTAGATGCTGAAAGTTTAACCCCGTGGATCAGGTGAGCTTGTGGTACATCCATTCTACATTCCATTTCATCTGCTTTAATAGAATTATATCACTTCCTTTCCTGAGGTACTTTTATGTTTCCAGACTTTTGAGAAGTTGATTTCTGGTTTGTATCTGGGAGATATCATGCGTTGAGTACTACAATTTTTATGTTAATTTTTATAACATCAATTAAACATGATTAAAATCTTGCCTTACTACAATTGTTTTCGAATTTTCATTAAACTTGAATGCTAACAAAGATTACAAGGAAACTCATAATATGCTGAAGGTCTATTGACGGTTAGCACTATCTTAAAATTCATTACACCACAAGGAAACTATCAAAATTGTAGTACAGATCATGTTTCAGAACTACTTATAAGCTATATTATGGATTGTTAAGTGTTAATTTTTTTTGTTCTAATAATCTAAGAATTGCCAGAGACTGCAAAAAAAAAAAAATTGTATCTTCTACACAATCCAACATCATGAGCCTGACCAAGTAATACTATAATAGTTTTGTCTTCTTAATGCATCTATGTGGGAACTTATCTTTTAAATAAAAATAATATGCTAGAATAGGTTGATGGAGAACTTCGATAGACAAAATGGTTTCTAGAAGAAAGACCTTCGATAGACTTTGAAGACCTTAGTGCTACGGAAGTTGGGAACTGAAAAACTACCGGGATGGACAATCCTGTTCATTACAAGAATCGAGTTGTGGGAATGATAAAAACCTTGATATTTCACACAGGTAGATCTCCTAAAGGAAATAGAACTGATTGGGTTATGCATGAATTTAGGTTTGAAGATCAGGATTTCACTGATAAAGGCATTCCTCAGGTAACTGGAGTTTCCTTTTCTCTTTTCTGTTTTATTGTAGGTGATAGAGGTTCTTGCAACATAGTTGCGGTATATTGTGGAGTATTCTTACTACTGTGATGAGGAGATTGAAATATTATTTGAAGGGTTCCTACTTGATCAGATATCCCAAAGTGCTCATGTTGATACATGTCTCACTTGAAGAAAATTTTTTGTTACTGCGCATATCTTGATGACGAAACTACTTTAATGGGATGCTACCTCCTGTTCATGGCATTAACGGCGGCTTTATTTTGTTTCATTTTAAGAGTGTAAAATTGATTTTATGTGAATAAGATATTATGCAAGTTTATATGTCACATGGGTAACATGGGTTTTGTTTGCTTCAAAAGGCACTCGCCATATGGTGCCTTTAATTGATAAGATGCGCCTTCGACACATGGAAACATGATTTTCTCTTTTTCACATAATCATGTTTTTGTATATTTTGAATTGTCATACCGGTGAATATTTTTTAAATCGGTTCTCTTGGTGCATGCATGTTGCAAGATTCCTACGTGCTTTGTAAGGTTTTTCAAAAAGATGGTCTTGACCCTAGGAATGGTGCACAATATGGAAGACCATTCAATAATGAAGATTGGGATAATGATGAGGATATTGATAGTGCACGATCTCTCCCATTAGTTGGTGTGCATGATCCAAGTACCATTCATCCTGATAAACCTGGCAGTTTTAAAGCAACTCATCGTTATCCCCCTGCAAGTACATGCATTGGATCTCCCCCATTGTCATGTCTTATGCTTCCTTCAGCTCCAAGTGATCAACTTGTATCCAACAGTGGGTCTCAAGTTCCTGTTAATGATGACATTACTGCATTGTTGGATTATTTCACAGAGAATGATACTGTTTCCATGATTGAAAATAACATTGAAGTGCGTGATCTATTTTTTCTTTCTTACTTGTGCATTCTTTTGTAAAGCCTGGTTACAAGTACTTTTTATTTTGTTTGTTAACTGTGTACGATTACTTTTCAATGGCATGCTTTGGACAACTTTGTGTTGTGCTTAGATTTTGCATTTGAATGTTTTTGTATGGTTTTCTTTCCCTTTTTCTTCCACCTTTTACTTTATATTCAATTGTTGCACGTTTACTTTAGTTTTGTATTGCAATAATTATGAATTATAATCTTCCTGTGCAACATACATGAGAGTACTTCTAGTTGATAATAATGCTTTAACATTCCCCCTCAAACAAGAGGGTGTCACAAGCATTCCGAATTTGCTTGAGTTGACAAAACTGGGAGTATGTTAAAGCTTTGGTGTGACAATTAGCAATCTAATAGGAAAATGGAATATAACGAACATCAATAAGCCTAGACGAAACTAAATCTCGAATGAAATGAACATCTATCTATATATGTTTGCTCCTTGCATGTTGTATAGGATTTGTTGCAAGTGCACCCACACTGATGTTGTCACACCAAAGAATTGAAGGTTGATGCAAGAAGAGACCCAGCTCAAATAATAAAGAGTGCAACCATTTAATTTCTGTAGCACCATCTGCTAAAGCTCTGTATTCAAATTATGTGCTTGACCTGGACATAACCCTCTATTTTCGGGAAGCCCAAGATACAAGTATGTTACGATCATCAATATCTGTTGCCCAATCATCATCTGTGAATGTGGTTGATCTCAAAGAAGAAAAAAGGAGTGATATGTAACCCAAGATGATATGTACCTTTAAGGTACCTAAGGATCCTTTTCACCCCTGATAGTGAATATCTGTTGGATTAACTAAAAATTGGCCAAGTTTATTGACAGAGAAAGCTATATCTGGTTGGGTTGAAGTGAGATACTGTAAGGAACCAATTGCTTTTCTATAAAGGGAAGGGTCTAGCATAGGTTGGCCATCCTGAGAAGAAAAATAGTGACCTATCGGTGTTGATATCGGTGTGCAATCAAGCATATGGAATTTTTTAAGCAAATCCGAAATGTATTTGGCTTGATTGAGATAGATGCCAGAGCTGTCATAATATATCTCCAAGCCAGACAAAATAATACAAAGGGCCAAGGTCCTTCAAAGTAAATAGAGCATTTAGTCTTTGAATAAAATTCCTCACATAACAACGGTTATTACTAGTCACTAGAATATCATCAACATAAATTAAAATGAACATTATGAGATTTGGACGCCGAAGGAAGAACAATGAAATATTACTCTTGGTATTTTGAAAACCCCACTAAATTAGAGTGGACCGTAGACGATCAAACCAAGCTCTTGGTGCTTATTTCAAGCCATATATGGCCTTTATAAGCTTACATATGATTTCGACTGGAGGGATCCCAAAAACCCTCCGGCTATCTCATAAATACAGTTTCTTGTAGATAACCATATAAAAAAAGCATAGTTGACATCTAATTGTCTCACTTCTCAGTTGAATGTAACAGCAATAGTTAAGACAACTCTAATCATAGTAGGCTTTATAACAAAGCTAAAAGTATCACCATAATCAATACATGGTGATTGTTGAAATTCCTTAGCCATTAGGCTTTCTTTATACTTCATAATTGTGCTGTCAACTTTAAACTTTGTTTTAAAAATCCATTTGCAATCAACTAGCTTTTGACCTTTAAAAAGTGGTTTGGTTCCCTCAATGAGAAGAAGCACCACCGATTCCCAAACCAGAAATTACCCCTATCCAACTTGATGGAGGTGGTTTGGTTGGAAGAATTAAAAAGTGAGTAGGTTTGCTTTCCAGACATGATTATTGTAACATCCCAAAAATTTAACCAAAAGCTCAAAGAACTTTTTGCCATGTAAAACAAAAGAGGATTTTTAATATCAATTCATTAAATCATATCATGAATCCAACCAAAATACACAATTCAAATAGCTATCCAAATCCTCCTAAAATATCAGAGTAAATCAAAATAAAACGCGGAAGTTTTAGAGTCATGGCAATTCAAAATGATAGCATGTGCCTAAGGGCACAAGAGAGCCAACAAGGCTCACTCCATAGGTGCCTTCCCTTGCTGCCTACTAGAATAATCACCTGAAAATGTTAATATACGGGGTAAGATTCCACGCCCCAGTAACTCTGAAAGTTTCTACCACACACAAGCAAACGGCATACAATTAAAGAGGAAGAACTTATTTACGAAAAGCATTTGTATAAATATAAAGTAAACATAATATAAACAATTTCATAACTATGCAACTCACAATCATCATCACAATTAATGCATAATAATGTAATATGCAATCACCCTTATATCACCGTCCATCCTTATTCCATTGACTGGAGCCATAGGCTAACATATAGTCCAATAGAAACTTATCCATGTAACTGGATTGTTTCAAGCTCACCAGTTCCTTAAGATACACCCGGCCAAAGGTGTAGAGCTCAAGCCTGGACTATGGCTCCCCTCCTTAAAAGAAAACCTAGGAGGTCACATGTCCCACAATTCCCATGCAATCCTAGCCAAAAGAAAAACACAGGAAAAGTGGGCCTTAACAAATGCCATCCATTGTGCACCGAGTGATGGCTTATCACGTGATAAATCCTTATCATACATCAATCTCCTCCATACTTCAGCCCAATCACAATCAACCGCCATGATAGTTATATAAAAGTTTCCATGTCAATATATATTGAAAACTTTGAATATTTGCATTTATATAATTCAGTCTACTATTGCATAAAACATAATTCAATCACAATTTAATCACATGCGGTTCATAAGTATATGGAAGAATATTCAGAGTTACCTGCTACTCCCTAGCTTACAGGAAAGTACACAAAAGTCACTCCAAAGTTCTCAATGAGAGTCTACAAAATTATACACAATAATTTCTATCAATAGACTAATCAACCTATTCTAAAAGTTGTTTCAAAAATAATCTAAATACCTAAAACTACCCCTTACACCCAATATTGGATAAAGATATAAGTCACCTTATTTATTCATATAAGACAAGTGTATACATATTGTATGATTTAATCTCTTTTCTAATTAACAGGTTGTTTGGAATGAAGGAAATAATGATAATAGTAATAATAATAATTAAATTGGTAGTGGTAACAGTCAAGTTATTTTAATTGTTCTAATTCTTGATAATCTGTAGGCAATGTATTATTATTTTATTTAACTAGAATTTACTTCCCCGCGCGATGCGTGGATAGATTTCATTTTATTGTATTAAAAAAAGATATACATAATAATTACTGTCAATACAATATGTCTGCATAACTGACTCCAACACTATGTCACAACAAAATTAACATTTAATAATGTAATAAAAAAGTTAACATTTAATAGTAAATTAACAGCTATTAACTCTATTGTTAATCAAATGACATACAATTACATTGAAAGTATTTTGATTTCCACTTGAAACTGCAAACATCAAATTGCATCCCACAAATAAGAATTCCTTACAATCATTTACATTCATTATCTGACAACTTTAACCATTAACATTGTATCATTAAACTTACATATAATTGACTATGGGTAAAAATCAAATCAGAAAAATATAAGTTCATAAAATAATGATTATGCCCCAACCCGTGTTTTTTTTATGTGCCTGTTATTATTTTCTCCTTATGTAAGTAAATATAATAAAATCTTCAAAGGATAAGTACTCTTGAAAAATCTAAAAATTATTATGAGGTATTTTTGGAGTTAAATGAATAAGAAATTTTTGAAATCTATTTAAAAATTTGGTTTACAAT
>JANTPZ010142803.1:0-16727 GCA_025593235.1 Vachellia pachyceras
CCCATTTTCCCGGCTCTAGTTTAAAACCTAAATTTTTTCTTTCATACCTTTTTTTTATTCTTTCCTACTTTTTTTCTTCTTTCTCTTTCATCTTTCTTACTTTTTTTTCATTCTTTGTTTTCCTCTTTCATACTTTTTCTTTTTTTCTCTTTCATCTCTCCTACTTTTTCTTCCTTTTCTTCCGTTTTTCTACTTTTCATTATTTCTCTTTCATACCCACTTTTTTGATCGGAATCTGTAAAAGCTATAACCTCCCAAACATAAATCACTTTTCAAAATCTAGATTTTGCCTCAAAATCTGTAAAAGTCATTTTCCAAAATATATTCTTTAAAACCTAGATTTTACCTCGAAATCTATAAAAGTTATTTTCAAAATAGCTTACAAACAAACCCTTAAAGCTTGTGATGAGTTGAAATCGAAATTAATTATAAAATGATGCACAAATTCATTTGGGATTTTTTTCAAAGGGAAAAAAAATCTGGGGGAGTTCCTCTAGTCATTTCGTCCAATAATCATAAAAAACGTGGAGAGAGAGAAAATAAAAGATAATAACAAGACATGAAATAGAGAAAGGAATATGACACCACGAAATAAAACGACAAAATAAAATGTTAAAACAAGCTTGAAAAAGATATACATATATTTGTATTTTGGTGGAGGATTTTCTGGTGGCCACCCACCTCCGTCGGCTTTCTATAAACGTCTTGTTTTGCTCAGAAAATGCCTCTTTCTAAATTTGGGAAGCAGATATGGTTACATATACCATATGTGTGTTTATATATATAGGAGCCACGTCCCATACCTTTTTTTCCTTCATGGTTTCTAAATAATTAATTCGTAGATGTTCAAAAAATTGTTTTTTATCAGTTATTTATTAAAAAAATGTAGGGTGATTTCTTTTACAATGCTCTCTCTAACAAGCGTTGAAATTACTCCTTATGACAATCTTTTTGACATGCGCAGTAGAAAGAGACAAAAAAGGCTTGACCCACCTCAAGGTAAAATCTTAAAAAATAAATAACATAAATCGAGGGCAAAAATGGTATGGTAGGTAAAAATTTAAAACAAAACAGGTTACAATTGTTTTATTAACATCTGAGGAAATTCTTTCGTGTAAGAAGTGGTGTTTGACACAATGCTATGTTTAGTATGGTGAAATTGGGAGATGGAATTGAAAATGGAATTCATTTTCTATGTTTGGTATAGTGGAATTGGAAATGGAATTCAAAATGGGTAGAAATGAATTCCATGATGTAACCTATGGACTCGTATTCAATTTCATGGAATTCAAAATAGGTAGAAATGAATTCCATGGTATGGTGACCTCTCATTTTTCTTCTATATTTATATCTATTTCCATCTTCATTTACATCATCATTTCCATCTTCATCTCCATTTCCATTTCCACCAAAATCAATTACAGCATACTAAAGGAGCCATAAATATGGTGTAAATAAGATGATGGAATTGGAATTCAATTTCATGATGTAGTCATATTTGGTATGATGGAATTATAATTCCATGTGGAATTCAATTCCATACCCAAGCACATTGAATTCATTTGGGTTTCATGGATCCTAAATTTTTTGAACCAAAATATCTTCCTTTGTGTAAAATAGTATTTTTTTCTACATTTCCAAAAAAATCAACATTTATAAAAAGAATGACATGGATTCCATATCATTTCCATGGTATACTAAACGTAATTTTAAAGCCCATATCCATATCTACTTCCATCTCTATCAAAATCAATTCCATCGTATCAAATAGGCATAATCGATATCTAACGTGGGTCTGGACTATGGTTTTTTTGGGCTTTGCAAGTCATTAGGACACGATTTTTTTTTAAAACCTATTTTGATTTATATTTATAAAGGAATAAAAATAATCTTACTATGCTACTCCATCTCAGGGAGTTGTAGATTAGGAATATGAAGTTGCAAAGTCCAATAATGTTTCCCTTTATCTTTCTACTTAAAATCAAAGTATCATTCAACATTAAATATAAATATTTTTTTTTTTGAAAAATGAAAATTAATTTTAGAAATTAGTTACATCAGAGTCACATTATTGGTAAATGAGGAAGTTAGTTGAGGAGTGAAGCGTGTTAAAGATAATGTGAAAATAAAGTGGATGGGGCCGAGAAAGGTGGCCCCACAGAGGGATGGGTCTGGGCCTAGGCCCATGGTGAAGGAAAGGGGAGGCCCACACGGTAGGAAGTGTTACCAATTTGAGGAAAGCAAGCTTATCAAGCACAGCCTCGTCTTTGTCCCTTTATTAGAAGGCTCTTCCTTCGTTTTTCAAACCTCTCCTCTCTCCATTGCTTATCTTTACCCTTCACTATTCCCAGGTTTGCCCTCTGCCATAATGGCATCTCCCATTTAATAATTAATAATTCCCCAACAACCAGATAGTATTCTCTTTATATATTATAGGTGTACGTATATATATTTATAGTATTATTGTTATTAACTTATTATTATTAAAGTTATAAACCCTGTGAGAAAGGCCACCACTTCCACTCGTGTCTGTGTGTGCCGATTGGCAAATTGTTATAAGCACTTATAATTATATTTAACAGTGTTTTTTGTAAAACGAGACAATCTCCTCCACATATTTGCCTCGACTTATGTGAAAGTTCCCATAAGCACTTCTCCACTGTTTTACCAAACGTTCAACAGTGGCTTTTTTGCCTGTGCCCATTTTCTCTGAAATATATTTAAAGAATAAAATCCGTTCATTTAGTGTGTGCGTGCGGTATATGCATTAAGATACTGTATGTCTGTACCTGTTTGAGAACGTGGTATAGAAGTACTTTTACTCAAGTTGAAATAAAATATGTGAAGAAAATTATCTCGTTTTACAAAAAACATTGTTGAACGAGCGTGTGACTTTTTCAAACACTTCAATAAACAAGCCGATTGTTCCAAATATATCTTAGTGCCATTGTTTAAAATTTTGAATTTCAAATGTAGTTTAATTAAGGAAGAAATACATCTCAACAAAATATACATATTCTAAAACAACCTCCTAAAATAATTAATTGGTATGAACTCATTACGTTTAAGATAGTATGTTTGAGATTTTGTCGGTAGAACGATTTTAAAAATTATGAGATAAACATGTGAAATGAGTTTTATCTCGATTTATATACTGTAGGGTTAGAAATCATTTTCAAGCCACAGTGTGTGGATGATATAAGATGGATGGGGAAGGTGGGAGGGACGCGCGGGAAGGAGAGTGAGGGAGAAGGAAGGGTATTGGCGGGTTACAGTACGAAATAGGCGAACGTGGCCCTCCTCCTGTACTCTTGGATTGGACTTCTTTTGGAAAGAGCCCCGCTTTTTTCCCACACAATGAATTCGCCTCTTTCCTAATTATCTTTTTCATTTTCTTTTTTAAAAATTATATCCTCACTTTTAATTTAAATTAAAAGAATTGATTATTGATATTTAATATTTTATAAAATTTCTGTTATAAATGTATAGATATAAAATAAGTTTAAAGTATTAAAATATAATCCATATGATTTATAATTGTGATATATTCAAGGTAATCAAATTTTTCACTTATAAACCATTGTAAATTTTTTTATTAAATATTAAATGCGAATCATCCATTGCTTGGTACAAGCGAATGGATATGTTTTTGAAAAGAAAATGGGAATAACGATTCTAGGAAAAATCTGCTCCCCCTATTTTCATGCATGTTGGCCAAAGCTTTAGAAAATAACGTGTATGTAAACTGAGATAAAACTCTTCTTAAATTTTTATCTTATAAATCGTAAATCACGTTGAAAAAGTAATCACAGATAGACCTACTCCTAATCTCCTATTCCATCGTCAACTCATCTTCAAATTGCATTCACTCCTCATCCAATCATAAATTAATCAATGCATTTCACAAAAAATTGCCCCCATTACAAAATTTCTCCCCTATAAGATACCTCTTGCTCTGAGTGCTTTACCTGTCAGTGGCGGAGTCAGGACCTAGATCAGTGGAGGCAATTTTTTATTTTTAAACAAATAACAACAAGTTTATAAGTATAAATAATTTGAGTGGATTCAAATCTTAAAAATTAGTGGGTGCAAAATAAAAATATAGGTATTTACATATACACCTAAAAATTGAGTGAGAGCAACTGCCCACACTCAACAAAATGTGGCTCCACCGCTGTCACCTGCTATGGTGATTCTTCAACTGTAAACTATTTATCCTTAATTACATGTAAATATACTCCGTATAGTAAAAAAATACATTATACATAATTGAAGAAGAGCCACACCCGATTAAAATATATTGCATCTAATTGCACATAAAGGCGCATCTAATTCAAATTGGAAGTTAAATATGTAGATCCGGGACCCAATTAAAGATTTCTTTTAAAAAGAAAATCCTCAATTGGACTTGGTCCTCCAAAGAAATAAAATTCCTGAATAGAGTTGTGCCTTGTGATGAGCTGGGAAGCCTATGCTGCCAAGACTTTGGATTTCAATCTAAAGGGTGATTCAGATTAGCCTTTTTGAGATATTCAGCTTGTTTAACAAAATATTGACAAAAGTCAAAAATAAGTTCAACAGTGTATTTTCGTAAAATAAAATAATCTCATTCACATATTTATTCTAATTTAAGTGAAAATACGTTTTCAACTGATCCATTTATTCTCAGAGGAGTGTGGATTCGATTTACTTAAAAATTTCTTCAGAAGTGATTATGCTGCCAATCACTCCCTGAATTACGAAAAGGTAAAATTGGGTATTTATCAATCTTTTCGACTCCTTGCGCTGTCTATTTCCATTACTGGGTTATTTCAGCTGAGCGACTCATGAGAGAGAATTAGACAGACAGCCCCAAGATGCTTTTCGATTTGGCTAACGTGGGAAAGTTGTTTAAGAAAGAGATTGTTCTTTCTTTCCTCTTTTGCCCACCTCCCATTATATAAATAACCAACTACCTTTCCTCTCTATTATCATCACCATTATTTTCCCCTTCCTTATAAAATCAATTTGTCCGCATTATTAATTGACCCCTAATATTTTATTTAGCGATATATTATTAATGACGAGCAAGGACGTGTTGAGAGAGAGATATGATATGATGAGTCATTGACAAAGAAAAGAGATGTCAAGTGGTTATAGACAAGGAAAGGAGAAGAGGCTGCCTTGTGCTGAGAGGCGAAGCTGTGATGCTTTCTGTTAAGTTCTCTCAAACCGGCCTCGTCTATGCTCTATTCGGCACTTGGCAAATACAATACAAAGATCTTTCAAACTCCTTCTTTCACTAACCTTTTCGCGTCACCTAGCTAGCTTCTTTCCTTTCTCTCGCCCTCTCTCTCTAATTCGTCGTCCTAGGTTTAATCTCTTGTTCTTCTACGGATTCAAAATTCGTCATATATCGGGGGGAACAAGGCTAAGAGGATTTAAGAAACAGAGGGTTAGATTTCTATTTGCCGGAGGATAAAGTTTTGGTCTTTGATGCGAGAGTGGACATCCGAAATCTGGGTTTGGTTGCTTTGTTAGGTAGGTGAGAAGCAAAATAATGTGGGATCTTAACGGCTCGCCTGATCCGATAAACGAAGACGGATCAGAAGGCTGTTCTTCGTTGAATGATAAAGGGAAGCGGGTCGATGGATCTGTTTCCAATTCAAGTTCATCAGCTGTGGTTATGGAGGATGGATCCGCTGAAGAAGATGGCGAGGGAAGCCGAGGGATATCAGACGGGAAAGATAGCAGCAGGATGATGAAGAAGAAGCGCAGTAGTAAGATATTCGGGTTCTGTGTGACCCATGAAGAGTCACATATGGACAGTGCTGAAGCTGAACCACCTGTAACCAGACAGTTCATGCCGATGGAGGAGGCTGACGACGTCGTCGGCGTCGCCAGCTCAGCCTTCCCTAGGTCCCACTGGGTTGGCCTAAAATTCAGCCAATCAGAAGCAAGCGGCGTTGTTGGCAGCGGCGACGGTGGTGGTAGGGGGAAATCAGTGGAAGTAGTGTCGTCGTCGCAGCCTATGATTAAGAAAACCCGGCGAGGCCCACGGTCGAGAAGCTCACAGTATAGAGGTGTCACCTTTTACAGAAGAACAGGTCGATGGGAGTCTCACATATGGTCAGTACAATACTGGTTTTTAACCATTTTTCCATTCCATAAAATGCGAGCCATGACTCTATATTTTCGATTGATTTGCCTACACTTTGTTTAGCTATACACATCTAATTATAAAAGGGAAATTGATTGTTTTTGTTTTTGTCCTTGATGCTTCAGGGATTGTGGCAAACAAGTCTATCTGGGTAAGGCTATATATGAATATTTCCATCCCACAACAAAGAGAGACTGAGCTTGTACTATGCTAGTTTAATTTCCTTTCTTTTCTAGTGTCAATCAAAAGACTAATTTTTCTAGGAAATTTCTGCCAAGGCTGATGAGATGGTTTTGTCTGGGTAATTTTGTGTAGGTGGATTTGACACAGCACATGCAGCTGCCCGGTAAGCACTTCATTAGTTTAACACTTAACATTTCATATAGTATAGAATCATTCTGGGAAATGTGATGCTGATGGAGAAATTATATATATTGATCGATAACTCTTCTTCGCAGTGCATATGATAGAGCGGCCATTAAGTTCCGAGGAGTTGAAGCAGATATAAACTTCAACATAGAAGACTATGAAGAAGACTTGAAACAGGTAGAGAGAGAAGGGGTGGAGATGCCTTTAAAGTTGCATTCATCTTATCTCCAACAGTGATTCCTTATCTCCTAGACTCCTACAGCGCTGGATTGATTGATTATTTGATTAATTAATTAAATTATTAATCAAGCAATGGCTTTTTTGTGTTTTTTAAAAAATAAAAATTGGCTTAATGATGATTTTATGGTTGGATGGGAATGAAACAGATGGGGAATCTGACGAAGGAAGAGTTCGTGCACGTACTTCGCCGACAAAGCACTGGGTTTCCGAGAGGAAGCTCCAAATATAGAGGTGTAACTTTACACAAGTGTGGAAGATGGGAGGCTCGAATGGGCCAATTTCTAGGCAAAAAGTACCAATTAATCTAATTTCTTTTGATCGTCTTCTTCATTTCTTGTTTCTCTCTTACCTTTCTTAATCCGATTCTTCACTACTCATTTCCAGATACGTTTATCTGGGTTTATTTGACACCGAGATTGAAGCTGCAAGGTATAAAAAAATTATCTGCTCGATCGTTTACGTTGTCACTTACCAAGCTTAATACTGGCTAATTAATAATGCCTATCATTTTTGGAGTTATGAATGAATATTAATCTCGCGGCGCATTTCCTACTAGGGCTTATGACAAAGCAGCAATAAAGTGCAACGGTAAAGACGCAGTCACAAACTTTGATCCTAGCATCTACGAAAACGAGCTTCATTCTGGTAATGATCGAATTTTAGGTAAATGTACTTTCTTTTCTTTTGTTCTCTTGTAATTAAATGCAAGAGTTTACTTTTTTTGTTATTATTATTAGAGTCCTCAGGTAACGCTGATCACAATCTGGATTTAAGCCTGGGCAATACGACGAGCTCAAATCATAGTGCTATGCAATCAACGGTAAGATTCTTTAATCAGACGCGATTTTAAACATTCGCTCTTTTAATTAACTTGTAGTTTAGTAATCTGAAACCGACGCTTTGTGTTTGCTGAAAAATTTAGGTCAATCTGGTACCAGATAGAAGTAACATAGAATCTCTTAGAAGAAATGGACAGGGGGAGAGTCAAACGCTGCGTTCTGTGAGTCAAACTCATCATCCCCTTCAATCTCCAGCCTCTGATGAAATTCAGAGATATGGTCACTACAAGACTACTGGACAACCTCAAGCTCTTCACCGTTTCCCACATTTTCACCACCAAAACAATCGTGTAGGTACCTCTTTATCATTAGCATTATTAGTGTTTTCAATGAATGTGCAAGCTTTATTTTAGCCATTAATTATCCCTTGAAGAAGCTGGAATTTATATATATTCATGTATATTTTGGAATGTAGATTCCTAGCAGCAGCAATGGAAACGCAGGTCGTTTGGGAAGTGATCTTTCATTGTCGATGAATGATCAAGAACGATGGCAAGCTGGGCATCATCATCAATATTTCTCCACTGCTGCAGCATCATCAGGATTCCCACAGCAGATCACTACCTCACAAGCTTGGCTGCGGAAAAATGGGCTCCACACGAATTCTCTCATGAGACCCTCCTGACCCGACCCGACCCCTCTTTTTTTACATTTTTTGTCTCACCATTTATATACTAATAATTTTACCCCCCGGATAATTCTACAAGGAGCACTGTCTTATACCATTAGATCTTTTTTCGAAAGGAAGAATTTTGTTAGAAATGTGAAAATAAATCTAATGGTCAAGTAGAATTTATCTTTTTGTGCATATAATAGCTAGAACTATCCTTTCCTTCTTGTATGTGTGCTTTGTATATATATGGCTTGCAAGAAAATCCCTTGTTTTTTTATGTCTAAAACCTTCTTTAGGAAGACCACATAAAACCAAAGTTTTTATTATTGAAGTGCATGTAAGTGATAAAAAAATGAAGGCGTTCAGATTAGGAAAACTCAAGTCTTTGGTCAAACTAACAAACCGACTACGTCTGTTTTCCGGGGCCTCTGACTGAAGAAAAAATCTTTAAATTCATCTCTCCTCCACTATATGCTATGAATGGCAGGTCCATATTCTTTTCTCTATTTGGTTTATATTGCCTTCGCATTTATTGTCAATTCGTTCTTAAGCTAACAACCTACCTATTAAGAAAAGATGCTGGCTGGTATGCGGTAGCTTCTCTATGATGCTAGCTGGCTTTGGCTATCTCTCGCACTGCATTAGGTTTTGTTTAGGTTGATGTAACAAGTGAGAAAAATCTCTTACAAAAGCCTTTGAAAAATAGTAGTATTAAATTTTTCTTTCTTTGCCAAGTCTGAGAATGAATGCTTGCTGTCGAACTGAATCGACCCCGTGCCCTGTCGTTTAGAGGCATCGCTTTAAACCACAAAGACACAAGGAAGCTAGCAGTATTAAATTTTTCTGCGACCAGAGAGAATATCAGGGAGATGGAAAGAAGGAAGGAAGAAGGGGGAGTGTTGGAAATATAACTTTGGATGGTGATGAATAGTCTCCATCAATGGTTGTCCTTTGAATCAGTTCTCTCCGTCCAAAAGCAGTCAGACAAAGTTATTACTATTATGATGGGGAGGGACCTATCCTTGGTCTCGCTTAAAGCCTAAAGCTTCGACACAGGACACTGATGACTGATCCATTGAGTGAGATTGCAGAAAAGATAAAGAAAGACAGAGAAACAGGGTACAGTGGTTTTATTAGGGTTTTTTTTTTTTGCTTTAAGCTTGGTATTTTTTTAACCCTCCCTCGCTTTCTCTCTCAGTTCTACGAGGAAAGTTGATGATAATAATGATAATTACTGAAAAGGGTAAAAGGGAAACGATAGTGTAGGTGTGTGGGGGATCAGAGAGTCATTGGCATCATGGTATGTGTATATATATATATATTTATGTGTGTGGCTTTGGGTTCAATGATCCTGGACTTGCGAGTATTGAAGGGGACAGCTTCTGAACTGGTCTTGAGGGCAAAAATCCAATATTTAAATACTAAATATCTGCGATTTGAATGTTCTAGTTTAGGTAATTGTTTAATAATATTATAAAATATTAAGGCTACTTACATCATTCACAGCGTCATCCTAGATATTTTAAGGAAGCAGGTCTCCCAACTTGCTAATGTTCGGATGAGTATTTTACTAATTTTAAAATGATTTTGTGGTTTTTAAGATGATTTTTAATGAATTTCAAGATGGTTTTTACAGATTTTGAGATTATTTTCTCTTAACTTACGTATATAGTTGGGGAAACGTTATTTCCAAAAAGCACTAAGTAATCTCGAGACACCCATATAATAGAACATATGTATATTTGAATGCAAGAATAAA
Organism: Vachellia pachyceras; assembly: GCA_025593235.1. NCBI lineage: Eukaryota > Viridiplantae > Streptophyta > Magnoliopsida > Fabales > Fabaceae > Vachellia > Vachellia pachyceras. The sequence continues at coordinate 9,960 of JANTPZ010142803.1, forward strand.
TCTAAGACAAACGTGTCTTTTTCATCCCGCTCATTTTCCATACGTACACACGAATTAATGAAGTGAACTAGAATTATCAAGTTCCTATGGGTCGTAAGTAAAATCTGCGAGATATTCAGATGACTCTGTTAAGAACAGTTATGAGGCTTATTACGGAGGGTGAAAAAACGACATCGTACGGTATTATTTGTCGATAATATTTCATCTCTCCATCTGAAGATGTTTTGTGATAAGGAATTTTCCATAGTCATGAGATCGATATAGGAGTAAGGTAAAAAAAAAAAAAAACCAGGAAGGTGACCTGTGATGGGGGAAAGAGGAAGTGGTCCAAAGAATTTAATGCCATGGCTCTCGATTCTTCCGGAATGAAGAAGAAAACAAAAGTAACAATAATGATAATAGATGCTGAAGGTGAGAGCTGATAAGGAGGTGAGTGAATGATGTGCGGCGTTCGAATTAAATATTTCATATTTATATTCTCATTAGAGTGAGAAAATATATACTCTATAATATCCATCTTTTATAATTGGGAGAGCTAGTGATAAGCGCGATGGGTAAATTAATTGTAGAAAAGACAAATTAAAGTATTTCATATTATGTAACTAAATTTTTATGTTACATGCAACTTATATTTTAAATATACAACTGAACTTCTATACAATGACATGTTATATTCTTTAATTAATTTTTTAAAGGGGTTAATCCCCAAAGAAATTTCTTTGGCCAAAGACACTTGAATTTGAATGAGTGCAAAATTGTGTTTAACCATATTTGAATGACTTCTGTTTTTAAGATTTTTGCACATAGTCAAAGAAATTGTTTCTATTAACGTTCAATAAACGGGTTTATACAAATTAAGATATAACTCTTTTAACGTATTTGTACTATAAAATTCCGTTAAAAAATAAATTGTACTGTGAAATCAAACGGTACTTAGGTTGATATTTATAAAAAGTAACTTGTACTATAAAATTAAGTTAGGCCCTTTGACCAAATAACCAAACTTTAGACAACTCGGAAGATTTGCAACCGTTGAAAATGAGTGGCAAAAGTCCCTTGAACCAGTACATATATTCAGACCCAGTGGCGGAGCCACATTGGGGTGAGGGTGGGCAATTGTCCCCCCTCAATTTTTCGGGGTATATGTAAATACTTGTTAGATTTTTATTTTGCACCCACTGATTTTTAATATTTGAACCCACTCAAATTATTTACACTTGTAAACTTGTTGTCATTGTTTGAAAATAAAAAATTGCCCCCACTGGTCCAGGGTCCTGACTCCGCCACTGTTCAGACCAATATTTATGCATGTATTATCTTAAATTTTTAACGTGAGATTATTTTGTAATGAAAGCTATATTGCAAACTAAATCTGCGGTATAAACTAGAAATTGATTATATTAAGTAGAGGAGGTAAAATCACATGTGTGTTCATTTTGATTAGTGGGTATGAAAAAATAAACTATGATACTATATGGATTCTATATTTTATTATTGTGTTCTTTTGAAAAAACAAACTTATCCAAACTTTTGATTAGTGTGTTCTTTTGAAATAAATGGGAGTTTCTCATTACTAGTTTACATGAATTCTGAGGTATTTACTATCAATAAGTTTTTTTTAAAAAAAGGGAAATTTACATTTGACTCTCAATTAATGAACAAAATGTCTCAAAGATTCATAAAATTACCATAATATCTCAGGAGTAATTGCTGAGATTGTTAATGAAGGCTGAAAAATTGTTAATGACAACCTCGACAGCTACTCCTTGAATTTTATGGTTATTTTATAAATTTTTATGACTTTTTATTCATTAATTCTCTAATCTATAACATGATTGAGAATTTCATTTAAAAAAAGTGAAGGAGGGGCGCAACACGTAGAAAGAGTGAGACAAGGGAGTGGAAAAGAAAGAAAAGAATGGAATCAAAAAGAGAGTAAAGTGAAGTGGGGAGGGGAGGGGGAAAAGGAAGGGTACGAGTTGAGACCACCTTTGTTCCCTTTTAAGATAAGGCTTTCTATTTATGGGATTTCTTCACCCCTTGAAAATTCAATGTCACACCAACTTTAAGATTCTTTTTTTACCCCTACCGTTGTGTTGTCATGTTTCATGCTTTATTTCTTTTTCTAATAATAAATCATATTCATTATTGACCACTGCTCGGCATCTCTTTTTCAAACCTTCATGCTAGTCCATCGCAAAATATTAATTAATTAATTGATTGATACATGACTTTTTATTATTATTTTATGATTTGCTGTTTCACTAGCCCTCTTTTACAACACAGATAAATATGTCATTAATTTTCTCTTTTACCCATGTATTTAATATCGAAAACTTGAAAGCTTATTGAATTTTAAAATAGAGTAATTAATATTTTAAAAAACAATTTCGATAAAAGATGTTGGAAGTGATTTATAATAGGGATTAAAATGATATTAAGTTTCTTATCATTAAAATAGCTAAACATATACAATCTCAGCAGGATTTAATAAAATTATAAGATGCACACATATACATACATTACTTTTTACGATTTTATATAGGTTTTTAATATTAGAAAACTTATATAATTTTATTAAATTTTATTTTTTTCAAAAAGACGTGCATTAGTTAAAAAAAAGAAGATTTGCTCTAAATTCAATTGGATGGCACTATATAGCCATGCATTGTGCTTGCCCTTAGTTCAGTTGTTAGAATATATGACTGTTTGGAAACGCGGTAGAGAAGTACTTTTACATAAGTCGAAGTAAATATGTGAAGGAGATTATCTTATTTTGCAAAAAAACACTGTTGAACGTGCGTTTGGCTTTTCTTATCACTATGCCAAACAAGCCCTAAATCTCTTTGATTAATATTCAGTGGGACAGACTTCTTGTTTGATTTCCTCTGTCATCGTACAATAATGCTTATTAAATTTGAATTAACTTTTTTTCCCATGTGAGGAATGGTTTTAGGGTTTGTTGTGAGTATATTTATCAACTTATATATCACCTGTTCATTACACAGATACACACTCTTGACGATGAGTATCCTTTACATATTTATTAATTCAGAGTTTCTACATCCTTCTTTTGCTCCCATGTGCAGTTTCAGACCAGCCTCTCAGAAATCGTCCTTTTTGCCTCTTTTAAATATATTATCTTTAAGGTTTTTAAACTAGTGACAATGAATAATTAGAATGGTATATGGCACTTATACTATTCCAGTTCCCACTTAATTAATTGCGGTTGTTCACCATTTTAAATGATCCTCCCTCTAACTTGTCGCCCAGTCGTTGGAAAACATTGAATTATGTACTTACTAATTCTATTGTTCATAACATAATTAACCCATTCCCATTACCACCATCACCATCATAGGGTGGTTGTGATAGTTGTTTGCTGTGTTTACCCCACCACATGACACGCGAATTCTTACTTGATGCAATTTTATTCTAAATATTATCATACACTAAATATAAGCACATTTATTATTAAAGATTTGAATTTCGATTTGCAACCACTTATTAATTATGGGTCTTCCGTTCATGTCTATGTCCTGTGGTCCAAGAAGTTGTGCAGTTGATTTATTCTCATTAGCGGATAAAATTATGAAATACAAACATGTCATGTGATCGTAAATTAAGTCATATATGTTTTGTAAGCCATGAGTTAGATTCTGCATTATCACCGGAATTTTCAAAATTTATTTTTCAAAATCTAGGTCTTGTCTCTAAATCTGTAAAAGCTATTATGAAAAAGGTTTTCAAACAAGCCTTAAGTCCAAGGGAAATGAATTACTTGTTATGTTCTCAATTTTTGTTGTCATTTGATAAGTTAAAATCATTGCTTGTTAAAAATGTTGTTAATGATATTTAGCAATCACTGTCTCCATTATTGTTATTTGATAATTAATAAAAATTAAATCCCAAATGAGGTTTCATCAGACGCTACAAGGTAATTCACAAACTTCACAGTAATTAAACTGTCCTTTAAATACTACAAGGATAAGCTAAGCTTGATATACAAAGATGGGGTGGGACTGAATTTTATAGAACAACTAAAAGCTTAGCAAACACATTGCTCATCTTTCAGCAACATTCCTAAACTTAGGCTCAGCACATCTAATACCAATATAGTCTCAGAGGAAACACTTTGATATTCTCTAATGGACCCGTTTGGAAATGCAGTAAAGAAATACTTTTATGCAAGTTGAGGTAAGTATGTGAAGGGGATTGTTTCGTTTTGCGGAAAAACACTGTTTTTAATACATCACTTTTGTCAGCTAATATTACTTGTTAGGGACTTGTACAAAATATCGTTAGCACCACTGATTTTTTTTCATATTGAGGATGCCTTTCTCTAATTTCTTATTCACATCTTGAGAGAGAGAGAGAGAGAGAGAGAGAGAGAGAGCCAAGACCATTTTCATTAGATTGAAGACGCAGCATCTAGTACATACTAGCCGTCCAACTCTCCCCAAATCACAAATCTTTAATGAGACAAATGCCCAAACCAACCAAAATTGAATGAGCCTAACATCAAAACTAGAAGAAAGAGACAGAGAGAAAGACATAGAAAGAGAGAAGTGTGAGGATCACAAAATCTATTATCCATCCACACTGGGCACCATTGGCCTATAAATGACTCAAAAGAATCTACACCACTCCCCTCCATTATTTCAACTTATATAGTATCAAGTACAATAATTCATAACATTAAATATATAATGGGTCCGTTTGGTAAAGTGGTGAAGAAGTACTTATGGGTTTATTTACACAAGTCGAGGCAAATATGTGGAGGAGATTGTCTCGTTTTGCGAAAAACACTGTTAAACGTGCTTATGGGTATAAGCACCGCTTTGCCAAACAAGCACAATGTCGCCGATGGATCATCTGGCCGGAATACATTGAAAATTGAGGGGGGGAAACGCATCAAGTATTGGAGATCTAACAGGCCATTTGTTCGAATGGACCACATGTTTGTGTGTGTAGTGTGGTGTGGTTGTGAGTGTAACAGCTATATATATTGAAATAGAAGGTTGGCGTTCAGGTCCCCACACACTGGTATTTCTCTAAAAGATATAACCTACAAATGAATACGTCTTGGTTTTTTTGTATGCTTCTTACTCTCATCACTATATCAGCCTCATTCTTAATATATATATCTTGTACCTATCACTCCTTCCAATTCTTTTGTCACTCCCATCAACCCTTCTTTTGTTTCTTTCTATACATAGAATGTGGCCATAGATTTAGTTACCATACTCTACTTTTACTTATTTTATTTCCTTCTAAAATAACTTACACAAAGTGTTGATCATAATCGAAAGGGTTTTAACCACTTTAAATACAAGCTATTAAATTTAAATGCACATGAATATAGAATACTTTTTTGGGATAATTACCCTCTAATCGAATTTGCTTAAATATGGCACAGTCGAAAAGTCAAATAGAAAGAAATTTGCTCAAATACCAAAGTCATCTTGGCTCACTAACGATTGGGGCTGAGCTTAGTAGGGTGAACTACAATTCGATCCCCTGCAGGACTTTTGGGAGAGAACTGGAGCCTAACCATCTAAAATTGTTCCTCTACCCCTGGATTAGTTGGATCAAAGGGTCAAATACTGGGTTGATTGAGTTTTCCATTTCATCTAAAAAAAGAAATTTGCATGCTAATGTGTTGATTATTCAATTGATAGATCAGTTAATGGTGTCAAATCTAGTGACTAGGTGTTAGATGATACTGTTTTGATGGAGGCTACTTAGTGGGAGGTTTCCAAAATAATGGAACTCTGATAAGAAAAGATTCTGAAAATAAATAAAAGGTCATACCTGTATATGTGATTCTATTATTGTTTAATTTGTGTGGGTGATATTATTGATTTTCTTTAAATAAGGATATGATTCCAACATGCAACTAACTAAAATTACATTGGAGCTAGCCAGCTTCATGATGAGCAATTTTTACATACTCCAATGTATCTCCACAAACCTATTTATATGTTTCTTTTTTTTTTTCCTTTTTGCTTTTCCTTTTCGTGTGTGAACTGCGACCACAAACGCAGTTTTCTTTTGTTTTAACAGACCACAAACGCACGTTTCAATTCAACTGCGTGTTGTGTGAACTGTGAATCGAGAAGGGAGGACCTTTTAGGGAAAGTCAACTACTCTGAATGATAATTATATATGGTACCTCATCAATATATATAACTCAGTTTCGTTATGAATCACAAATGGTTTTTTAAATTAAAAATGAATACAAAACTGACACATCTCATTAATTTTTTTTTTCGGTTGCCCACCCGGTTCACCGGAGCTATGCTCCGACTACGTCCGGATCCGACCCGCGTCGCGCACCTGGCATGGTGGGTGAGTCTCCCAACGGTAGCTGCTGCATACACAAGGTTTGAACCCGAGACCTTGCTTAAGTTGGAACAAGCCGCTTACCACATCTCATTAATTGAAAATGTAAAATAAGAAACAAACCATTGGGCTATTACCCATCTAGAGCTTTTTTTGGGCAGTATTACCCATTTAGAGCTTGGTAATGCTCTAATTCAAAATAATTGGTCATTAAGCAGGGTCTTCAGTTCGAGTCTTTATGTATGTAGTAGTCACCATTGGAAGATTTATCCATCATTTTCAGGTACATGAAGCGGGTCGGGTCTAGATAAGTTGGGACGAAGCTCCGGAAACCGGACGGGAAAAAAAATTGATGATACATGTTTTAATTAATTGTTATAAAAAGATATTATCAGTGGATTAGGTCTAGTCAAATGGGCTAGT
>JANTPZ010142804.1:0-13418 GCA_025593235.1 Vachellia pachyceras
GTGGGAGTGCAGAGCTTTGCAATCCAACGAGCTGCAGCTACCATACCACAGTGTGCGTATCCTAAAACTAAGTTACTAATCCCACCATCATTTAAAACTGAATGATGGAAGGGCACCACAGCACCTGTTGCAGCTGTCAGTGTGTCTTTTATACTATGAGTACCCCGGATCAGAAGTAGAAAACATTTTGATTTAGCATCACGTATGATTGTGAAAGCAGGTCTCAGAAGCTGCATTAAAATTCCATGCCAATAAAATCAATTATCTGTTACACTAAATATTTTAATATATCTAGCCAGAAAGTAAAAATTAGGTCCATGCTGTTGTATCCCACGGTTTACATTTTGACATGGACACATCCAGCTGTATTAAGGTAAACCAAACCTTGTCTAATAAAATACTGCAGTAGTTTCTTTTTAGTTGGATCCCACTGTTACATATGGGCAGGTGGGAATCACTATTTCCACTAGAAAACGTTATTAGATTGGGTTTTGGTTCGCCAAAAACATTAGTTGCCTTATTTCGAATGCCACAGGTGGTCTCACTGTCCACACGTAAAACACGGGTCCTTTTCTGAAGATCTAATTTTGAGACAGCGTGGATCATAGTTTCGTTCCTCTAATCTGATGAAGCCTACATCTTTCACTAATACAAGACTCAAGAAAGCCACCCAATTCGTGAATGTGAACTCATTTACTGGATCTAGGCATAAACAGGCCATTGTATGGCACAAGATAACATGCCACAAATTTCAAAGAAAGTTGCAATTACTGGTTCAAGACGAGGGCCATAAATGATTAAATTCCAAACCAGCTGGTAAGCTTTTATTTTAATCTGTCTTGCTCTTCTCCTATCCCACCCCAAGAAAAAGTGATAAATAGAGAGACAATAAGTATAACTTACCCCTGCTTTGGGCTTCTGCAGAAGGACATTATCTAAGGAAAATCCGGCTGACTCTAAAAACACAGGAAATGGTTTCTTTGAGAAAAGCATACACATTGTCAACAACCTCACAAGATCATGCAACTCTGCTATAATTTCGGAGCCTTTAAGTTGAACACAGTCACTTCCCGCATATACACTTGCAACTCGTAAACTACCCTGCAAGCATCTCTTACCCGGTTAAAATTCTCAAATCATGCAAAGAACATAATCACTTATGGAACTCAGACTTGAAGATTCAATGTTGAATACGATAAACTGAAGTGAAAATCGTGCACCCTTACCAAACATAAATAGGATTCGGCAGACGCACCTGTTTACGCATAAAGTAAGTAATTCCGAAAGCCAAGTCGGCAATGGGCCATTTACCCAAAGTCTCCGAATAGGTGAACCTCAATGTTTCTGATACAATAATGACTGATTCCATCAGAGTCGCCGGAGGCTGAGCTGGCCTTCGAGTAATCCTTCGCCTCCTTAGTGATCTTCTGGATTTCGATAAATCCCCGTCAGGAAGCTCTCCGTCTTCAGCCTTCCTCGCCAGTGTCCTACTCAATACATAGCACAGCATGACCGCCGCACCGGCTGCGGTCACCACCGTTCCAGCCGCCATGGAACCTGTTCCGGATTACTGAGAAGAAACTACCAAGCAAGAATATAGCAAAATTGATTCCAATCATAAGCAGAAACCGCCCCCAACTACTATACAGGAATCAATTGGTAACACCCAAAAGAAAAGTGCTGATTGTGAAGGAGATGCGAGCAGAGAACCACAAATCTTGTGAGGGGGAAAACCGTGTGAACAAGATCAAAGAAAAAGAAAAGATCACTTTTGAGAGGAACAAATGAAGGAGGAAGTACGTTCTGGTGATGGTGGTGGTGATTATTTATTTGTGAGTATGCCGGGAAACATCATATTCATATGTCCGCGAAGCGCCCGTGAAGCTATAGTATTTTAGGATTTATTTAACTGCAAATTAATAACTATTTTTTACTACAAAATTAGTTGAATGGTATAAGACTCAAATATATTAAAATTATTTTAATGATTAACGATAACGTATTTGTAAACAATTTAATAAATTATCAAGTTTATCTAATCTTATCAGAATTTAAACATTTTATTATAATGATAGCGTAATAATGTATACATTTTTTATAACTGAAAATACATTTTGTCTAGCAAAGTATTTTATAAATTTAATGAAAAAATATTTTAATGTCTAGTATGGGACAAATATAGAAAAGTGAGTGGGACCAATATAAGGTGAGGCGGGTCCATGGTTGCGGTCAGAGGCTCGCGGTGGAATATGAATATATGCATGATTTATTATTGGTAGGTGGATGAATCCAACTCAACAAAACCGAGTATATACATGAGAAATTTTTTTGTCAACCTGGAGTGCCATGTAGTCTGTGGTCCGGCTAATATAAATACAACAGCTGTCCCATGGGTCCCACTCTCCCATATTCCTCTGCATCCCGCCTCCCCCAAAACTTTCCCTTTCACACACACCCATCTTTAAATTACCGATAAATTTACGGTCAAATCTTAAATAGAAGAATTAATGAATAAAAGGCTCTAAAGATAAAATAATTATAAAATCTCAGTAGTAGCTGTTGAGGTTGTTAATGAAAGCTGGTAAGGCTGTTAATGATAACCTCAACAGCTACTCTTAAAACCTTAAAGTAATTTTATAAATTTTTAAAACATTTAATTTATTAATTCTTTTATTTATGTTTGAGTGTGAATTTGCCTCTAATTCCTCATCTTTGGAAAGGAGGTGGGATTCATGGGACTATGGGGGAGAGAAGAGTAGTGGGACCCATGGGACAGTTGTTCTATTTCTATTAGTGAGATCACATTAGGTGGCACCCCAGCTTCACACAAGAATTTCCCGTATATGCATTAATCACTCCCCAGCTTCTTATCTATAGATGTTTGAAACATATATTTTTCAGAAAATTTGTTACATTTATTTAATTATATTATTAATTAAGAGATAGTTACTTTCTGAAGCAACTTATAATTTAAATCAGCTTTTATTTTTAAAAGATACATGTAAGGAACCAAGGGAGTAGATAATAGTTATTCTGGCAAGAGAGAGACGACAGATGGTCAACTTTTTAATACTGAAATCTCAAAATATGTTGATGACTTGCTGTTAGTATTTATTCCTCTGTTGTGACCGCTGAAGCATACCGCTCAATTAGATCATACGGATCATTTTCTATTAAAATATCAATAAGAAATCAGAAAATAAGACATTAGTCAACATTAGTATATGAAACCATCTATAACGTCAACTATTAGCAAATAATAAGCATGAAGTTAGAAAAGAAATAAATGAATTATGATTATATTTTAGTTACTCTTTCTATGTTATACAAGAATAATATCTCATCGTTTTTACTCCTTTTTTATATCAGAACCATGACATTATTTTACAATATTTGTTAAGTATAATTATCCCATTTCATATAAACTTATTGTCATATATTAACAATTGTTATATTTTATATGATATATCAATCAATATTTTTCTTAAACAATTAAAAATAATCAAACTCGTTTGAAAATGTTTTTTTAAATATTGATCATCATGGACAGGCCAAAAATTTAAACATATTTAACCTCTGCTAAGGGAGATTCTGAGCATAAATAAATTGAAAACAACATAATATTTCAAAAAAAAAAAAAAAAAGATGCAACAGTTTTCTCCACAAAATTGACCACTGATCATCAGTGTATAGCAGATCATGTCGTATCTTCCACTATAAAAGGTAAACATCACTGTCTTCTCGGTTTAGTATTCACCAATTGCTTAATTCAATGGTTTTAGGCCTTTGGCTGGCTTCTCAGCACTCCATTGTCAACTAGAGGCTGCAGCTCATTTCTAACAAGCTCCCGTACCTTCGCATCTGATGATTCCACAAATGCAGAAATAACCTTACAGCTGCAAATCACAACCATAATACCCAAACAAGATGTAAATAATTGGGAGAGATAATTTAAGTAATAATGTGAAGTTTCAATGAAGCCTACCTGTGACCACGTGCCCAAGCCGCACTCTTTCCTTTTAATGCTTTCACCCATAAGGTGGAAGCGAAACTGGGGCAATCCAGGACAAGTTTTCTAATGGTCCGGCTGGAATGAAAATTTTCAAGGACGTGCTCCCCCTCTTCAGATTTTGGTGTTGCTGCAAGAGATGCTATTGCCTCATGAAGTGAATTTATCTTATCATCCAAGGCTGGGTGGAGTATGCCATCACAACCCCCAGTTGCAACCTGCATTTAGTCTCAGATTTCAGAAAATGCGATTTTCAGGGGGACACAACCGTACAACTTAATCACCAATATCATATTTACTACCTCATAAATGACATCTTTTCCAAAATTTGATTGTATCAGTTCTCCAGCATTCTCAATGCATATATCAATGAGACTCTGCATATAGTCATTTACCCAATCAATATGTCAAATCAAAATTTGTCATCAAAAAGAAAAGGGAAGAATTATTTAAGAATATAAGAAAAGAGGGAACATGACTTTGAACAAGGATGAAGGAAAGAAGGGTGAAAATCATTGGAAGGAAAGCTAAGGTAACCCACCCACCTCTGCAAGTCCACTCTTGATCAATAGTTCTTGCCTTCTAACAAATGGATCCTTTTTCCCACTCTCAGCCAGGTGGGACTCCTCCCCAGCAGTTTTATCATTACTGGTCTCATCTTCAATGTCCTCCTCAGCCTCATTGTCACTATGTTCTTCAACCTCAGCTGTTTTATCTTTATTGACTTTATCTGCTGTCACTTCCATGTCCTCCTCAGGTTCCTTGTCACAAGGTTCTTCGACCTTGGAAGTTTCATTCTGAGTGCTCGCTTCTGAACGATCCTGAATTAAATTCAACTGAAATGAGACTTCTCTTCTTTAAATCTTAGAGGGGAAAGAAATAGCATCATTAGTGACCTTGACAAGTGATGGTATATATGAATTCAAAGAAGCAAGGTCATCGGGACTGAAATAGCGGGGACAATTAGGGTGAAGCAACTGAAGTGCAACACACCGTCCAGTCTGAAAAATTCACAAATAAAACAACAGGAGTTAGAGGTATAGAATAGAACCAGAAAGCATTAAAAACCAAGACATAAGAAGCAAGCAGCACATAATCCTTCCATGTTATTTTAGGTAGGGTTAGTCCCTATTACTTGATAAAAACTATATTGTCTTTTATAATCATTAACAACATTAAAGGGAAAAGGACCATAGAACACACCTTATCCAAAACAAGCTCCTTCAAAGTTCTTTGAAGCTCAGAAATGATAACCTGTCAGAAGAAAAATTTAATACCTTAACATGGGACACACATCCTTTAGATATACAGAATAAAGAGAAAAGCAGCACAAGAAGCAACCTTTGTTATAAGTTTTGTGTCATCAACAACTGAAATTATGCAGACCAGCACCTGAAAGCAACACATTGACCGCCTATTAAAAATTCAGCACAAAGTAACTTGCAATATTAAGCAATTAAGGCAATGCCATGATCCCCTTTCATTGATAAGTGAAGGTTTTTTAAAATCCTTAGGCAATCTATAAGATGTATTCAGAAGCAATTGAAAAAATGGATGGTCTCAACACTCTCAAGTAACAGCAGAGGCAAAAATTTGAAATGAAAGCAATCATGGCTGGAATTATGTGAAACTGCAACGAGCCTTCCATGAAAATAAACGCTCCTTGACATGTTTCATGCATTTTATCCATCCATAGTAACTTAATTTTAAGCATATAAAAATTTAGTCATGTCATAACTGGTCATTTGCCTTAAATATTGATCATTTAAAGTTGAAACGTATTAACAAGTTATTTTCTGATGCTACTATGTGATTAAACCCCCAAATATACCTTTAACAGATAGGCCTTGGCTACAAACATAATCACTAAAGTCATATTCCTTACCATGCATCCATGTTTGTGATAAGCTATTTTGTCTATGTGGCCTTTCATTCCTTTGATAATCTTCTTCCTTTCCTAAAATGGAATATCAAAAGAACAATTATATGTAATAATAAAATCACCAGAAGGCATAAAGTTTGATTGACAATGCAAGACACTGCTAAACAATACCTTGGCACTCCCATGCTTAACACAAAGAATCCCAAGTTTGGCCCCATCCCTTGTGCCAATCATTCTAACAAGGAGTGGACTGGACAGCTGTTCCACTATATCTCTGACAGAGGACTTTTCAAAAATTCACTTTAGATAATAGAAGGGATATGGCCACAGCCAAAATTATTGGTCATGATACAGAGCATGCAGAGTTAATGAGGGAGGGGTAGAGAAGAACCTGATCGGCAATGCTTAAATATTCAGTCAATAGTCTGTGTATTATAGAGTGGTCAACTATTCCTTTCTCTAAAATTGGTTGGATCACTGATGTCATATGTCGCAAAACTGAACCTTTCTGAAGACCTAACTTGGAAATTACATCTACTAACCTGATATGAAGTTAAAAATTATGAAATGGTTGGAGCTTTAGAGAAAGACAAAAACTATCATTAGAAAAAAGAAAAACTAACATCAACTTAGAAGCAGGAGTAATTTTTTGTTAATATTGCTCCATACACACTAGCTTCTAAGAGCAAAGTGATTGATCAATCCAATCAAACTCCAAAGAAACAGAACATAAAGATGCTAGACATCAAGAAAATATACAAACAGATGTTCCATTTTTATCATGCGCAGATGATGGATTTGACGTTTTGCAGGCAAAATATTTTCCAAGAGAGCAACTAGCCAACTATATATTCCATATCCCAGTAATTATTTCTCCTCATTATGCTATTACTTTCAAAAATGATTGATGAGAAAATGAGACACTTGAGAGAGGCTATTTATGAAAATCTTTTACAAATGCTACAGGTTCTAAGTGCTGAACTTTTACCTGCCCTCCTTTGATGAGACTAGGTCCTTAAATAATTTAAGCTCTGTAGAACATAATTCCAACAGAAGCTCTTGCTTTTGGGCCGCAGTAGCTAACTCATAAGCATGCTCAACAACTGTGTAACAAAGAAAAGCACAAGACTTATCGTACAGAGGTTGCCTTTTGCATGATGCTGTCAACATGCATTTTTTTCTTGGCAATTTATATCTTATGGAAATTTTCAGCATAAAGCCAAGTTGCAAGAGGAAAAAATCATTTGCTTTTATCTGTTATCAGTTTCTCATACTTTTAGACCCCTTCACATCCTCAGAGTAACTACAAAGTTAGATTACAAGTCCATATGTTGCTGAAACACAATACAAAACAGATGGCAAGGTGCTCCGTATCCTTTGAGTCATCACAGTCTGAAAAACGTCAGTACCAAATTTTGATGGACTACAAAATACATAAGAAGCAAAAAAGACACATTTCACATACCAACTGATCCAACCATGTGACGAAGAAGAGAAGCAATGTGCCCATGAAGAGAGGAGATAAAGCCTGCAAGCTGTTTCTTGGAAGCTGAAAGAGAAGGGGTTAAAGTTAGGGGAAAAAATCACATGGAACAAGATTATATGACAAGCTATGAAGAAAAATTGATTATTAAATTATATTAAAATTAGCAAGTTGGCAATTACCATGGTCCAGCATCTTTTTTACTAGGTGAACTGTATATGCATTGTATGAAAGAGTTATAAAATGCGGGCAAAGCTCTTCAAACACTGCATCTCTTTCGGCTTGTGAACAATGCTTAACACATGTCTATGGATAAGGTTAGAAACGGTCAAAACTGCAAGTAGTTCTAAAATTATATAAGAACTGATACTAGGATGCGTTGGATTGAAAAAGAAAACAAATACCTGAAGAACACGAGAAGACACGTGAGACCCAGCAATCTCAGGAATTTTCCCCTTCATCTTTTGCAAAGCTTCTGTCACCAGCCTTTTCAGACAATATATGTAAAGCAAAATAAGAGGAGACGGAAGGGGAAAAAAACTTAACTTTCAGCATGCTTCGAAGCAAGTTACTGAATATAGTTTAGAGGAACATACTTAGCCTTATCCTCTTTAGCAATATCACGGCGTCTCATTTTCTCCCACAGACGTGCTAGCTCCTGTTCAAATTAGTGTATTGCGTGATAAGTAGCATGTCTACCCATGCTCCAAAAATGAATATCTTGTATATAAAACTCACTTGTTCAAGCGTGTAATGCCGCTTTCTTTTCTTCTTTCTAGCCTCTGCAAGTTCCTGTAATGACCAATTGATACAACTAGTCAGAGTAAGTGATCCCCCAACTAGTTCGCCGACTGATTTCAAACACCATTAAGACACAACCTACGCCAATCACCCGAAATTACCAACCAACACTTCACAAAATCGAACTACTGATTATTTTCCCGATCTTCTAACAGACATCGAAAATTACATTCTCATATAATCACTTTGAAGACTTTGCACGCATAAACACATGCTCGCTCACGCATAAGTCATAACTAACGTAGAAAATAAAAAATAAAAATGTCTGCAGCGCATTTCAGCATCACAAGTTCCTCCATATTATGATTAATTAATAAACTAATTAAGAGTAAATAACGTTACCTTGGCATGCAATCGACGTTCTCGAGCTGTAGCTGGAGCCTTCTTCTCTTTACCGTCCGTAGCATTGTGTCCCTTTTTAATGAACTTCGAGGGCTTCCCAGAGGCTTTGTTCTTCGGAGGCAAGGAAGGTTTCGAGGCAGCGAGCCTGGGTACCTTCGAAGGAGACGGCTTCTCTGCTCCGGTGTTAGAACCTGAAATTCGCTTTCTCTTTTTGGTCTTGTCGACCTGCTGCTTCTTCGCCGCCATGGATGTCAGTCGAAGCCCGAGCGCCTCCGTTATTTTCGGCTTCTCACTGAGACAGATGAGGTTTTATTAGGGGTTTTGGGATTGAATTGAAAACTCTTTTTTTCCCTTTATTTAAAAAGAGAACAAAAACAGCTAACTTCCACTTATTTTAATTTTCTTTAATTTAGTCTCGTTAACTTGCTCAAAATTAATCCCTTAAGAAATTGCCCACATCAAAATCATCTTAATGTGCTAGTGTGTGCAATAGTCCTGCAGTAGCCATTCATTGTAATTTTAATTTTTCATATATATATATATATATTAAAACAAATTCACATGGAATTGGAGATTTTGTTTTGAATTGGAAAGCAATAGGGGATTAGGGGTAGTGCTGAGAAATGGGCTGGCCCGCCGGCCTAGGCCCGTTTGGCCCGTTTTCTGGCAGTCTAAGCCCGTTTAGGCGGGCTGATGGGCTAGCCCGTCTGCTCGCCACTTTTTTTTATATTTTTAAAATTTATTTTTTATTATTTTATTGAAACTTTCTTTTAAAAAAATAATACAACAAATTTACATAAAATTTATCAAGTCTATTTGATTTTTCGAAAGAAAAATACAATACATTTCTAAAAAAATATAATCAACAATATTTACAATACAAAAACATAATACATAATCAACAATATCCAAAGTAAGTATGCATTTAAGATGAAATAATAAGGTTTAAAATAATATTTGAAGCTATTGAAACATCATCATCTTCCTATTAAAAATATAAAAAGTTTAATTTTAAAAAAAAATAAAAAAAAACAGGCTGGCCTGCCAACCCGCAGGCCAGCCCGCCCTAGCCTACGAGCCAAACAAGCTGAGCCCGTTTAACCCGTTTTTACACGGACTGTCAAAATGGCAACCCGAACCCGTCTCAGCCCACAGGTTGGCGGGCTCAACCCGCGGGCTGAACCCATTTTCCCAACACTAGTTAGGGGTCA
Source organism: Vachellia pachyceras (assembly GCA_025593235.1). Taxonomy (NCBI): domain Eukaryota; kingdom Viridiplantae; phylum Streptophyta; class Magnoliopsida; order Fabales; family Fabaceae; genus Vachellia; species Vachellia pachyceras. The sequence continues at coordinate 9,729 of JANTPZ010142804.1, forward strand.
AGAAGAGGGAAAACAAAACTATAAAGTTCAATGTTGATGACGAGACAGTGAAAATGGATTGTGTGTTTGGGAACACCGTTGGGAGAATGGATTTTGCAGATTTTGAGACATTTTGTGGATTTCGAGATGGTTTTACGGATTTCAAGATGGTTTTTATGGATTTCGAGATGGTTTTTATGGATTTCGAGATGGTTTTATCTCGGCTTACGTGCACCGTTTTGGTAACGGTGTAACCAAACACGCACATTCCAAGTCCTGGATTCAGCCTTCTTAAGCAATTCCACCAATCCTCTTTTTTGTGCTGCCCTTCTACTCTAGCCCGACAAAAGCTTCTATTCGCGAACTTACTGTCTTGAGGGTCATCTACTTCGATTACTTTACCCACTATTTTTGCCATTTCAATTATGTTCACTTTCATTTTTCCTTCTGGTGGGATGTCATGGAATTGTATCCAGAACTTGCATGAGTTAATTTATATTTCGCTGTCATAGAGGAAAGGTTGCCTTTGTTTTAGACTAAGCATATGTTGCCTCACAACCCATAGATTATCTTCCAGAACAGGTTTTGCCTCCTCTATCCTCTCAAAAGTGAATGAAAAAAAGTTGAAACCCAGAATATTTATTTCCATCTTACCCTTTGGCTTCCAGGCTGCATTACATGTGTAACATCCCTATTTTTTTTAGATTTATTATTAGTTGTGGTTAGATTTTAAATTAGTTAGAGAGTAAAACAAATTAAAATTTAAAAGAAAAAATAAAATTCTGATTATTTATAAAAGAATAAATATAATAAATAATAATAATTAATTATATATGTGTGTATTTATTTTATTATTAAAATAAGTAATATAAAAAAAATTGTCTGAGTAAATTTTTTATTAAAATTATTATTTTTGTTTTAAAAAAAATATAATACTATTTAAAAAATAAATAAATAAAACCCCTGTCCCACCTTTATATAAACCACCTAACCCTAAAACCCAGCCGCTACAGTGAAGTGAGCAGGTGCTCATTCTCTCTCATATTCTTTTCTTTTTCAAAGATCTCTCTTGTTCAAAGCTTTATTCACTTATATACACACCCAACCATTTCCTCCTCTCCATGTACGAAGTCTTTAAGTCTTGTCAATATTACTGTGGAACTAAACCTAACGTATCTTTCCTTTCTCCTTTCCCTTCTTTCTCTCCTTCATGACCATTGCTCTCCTTTTAAAAAAAAATTGTGTGGGTGCAACTTGAGTGTTTGAAATATGCAGTACCTCATATACCCACACCTTTTTTTTCATATTATTATTAATTATATGAAATATATATAAAAAAACGTTAGCTTTGTTTTTCCCCTTCTTTTCTATTTCTTTTTCCATCATCCTTTTAGTACATTTTTTATGATATAATATGTATGTGGGTGTAAGCAACGTGTCCCCTGGAAGAAGCGAAGTTTACTGTATATATGTATATATACATTTTTTTTATTCTTGCCTAGGAACTAATACATAGGGTAGAGTGGTTGTGTGTGATTGTGGGTAAAGTGGTTGTGTCAGTAGATTTTTCTTGTGTAGTTGTTGTGGGATTATGTGGTTGTGAGTGTCTTTTTTTCATTTATTTAATTATTATGTAAGAGAGATATATATATTAATATGTGTGTGTGAAGTTATATATATGCGTGAGGTGTGTGTATTGGAAAAGAAAAAAATGAATGAGGTGTGTCAGTGACTCAGTGTAGAGGTTATCTTTTTTTTATTTTCTTGTTTCATCCTTTGGACATTGGCCTTTGGGTTTGCCATTGAGTTGGATCAAATCCATCCAATAACATAGGCTTTAACTTAAGCCCAACTATTATGAAACAGTTTCTCAACATTCAATAAAGCTACCTACCATCAATGGGCCTGTTTGGGTAATAAAATAGCCAAGAAGCCACGGTTGGCTTTATGTGTGTGTACAATACTAGCTTATACACATTATTATATATAATAATATATATATATAATAAGTTATATTAATATGCATGTGATGTTCTGCTTTAAATATATATAGATAATATTAACATAACACAATGAGATTATTTAAATTGTAAATAAACGTATAATAATAATAGCATTATTATTAGAACTATCACTTTTATTATTATTATTATTGTTGTTGTTATTTTTCTCTCAAACAACCTGTGAGGTTTTTTTTAAAAGGGATTATATCATACGAAAATTATATATATATATATTTTGAATAAAGGAGGCAAGCTATACCTTTGACTAATAGTGGGTAGTTTTAGGTATTTAGATTATTTTTGAAGCAATTTTTAGAATAGGTTGATTAGTCTATTGATAGAAATCATTGTGTATGATTTTGTAGACTCTCATTGAGAACCTTGGAGTAATTTTTTGTGCTTGCCTGTAAGCTAGGAAGTGCAGGTAACTCTGAATATTCTTCCATATACTTGTGAACCGCTTATGATTAAATTGTGATTGAATTATGTTTTATGCATTTTTGGGACTGAATTATATAAATGCAACTATTTAAAGTTTTCAATATATTCTAGCATGAAAATTGTTATAACTGTCATGGCGGTTGCAATGTAATTGGGTTGGAGTATGGAGGAGATTGATGTATGATAAGGTTTTTATCACGTGATAAGCCATCACTCGGTGCACAGTGGATGGCATTTGTTAGGGCCCATTTTTTCTGTGTTTTTCCTTTGGGCGGATTGCATTGGAAATTGTGGGACATGTGACACCTTCTCGATTTTCTTTTAAGGAGGGGAGCCATAGTTAGGGGTGAGCAAAATCGCCCGCCCTAGCCCGGTTCCCATAACTGTTGGGCCCGTTTAAACCCGCCCAATTGGAACCCGTTACGGGCGGGTCTAAAACGGGCGGGAAAAGGTTTAAACGGGGCGGGGTACGGGTGCACCCACGGGGTGCCCGCGCTCCGCCCGTTTAACAAATTAAAAAAAAAACACTTTAGTGAGGTGGCAGACGCGCAGACACTCAAAGCAGGGACTTGACCTTCAGTGATCACTGATCAGCCTGTCTCACTCTCATCTCATCTCTCGGTCTCTACTCTCTCTGTCTCTCACTCGTCTCTCTCAAGTTGAAAGTCTCAACTCCCAAACCTCAGTCTCTCACTCAGTCATCTCCACTCCAGCCCTTCGCTTTCTCTCGTGAGTCTCGTCCTACACTCTCACTCTCCAAGTCTCCGACGCCATCATCGGAGTGGCTGGAGGGCTGGAACGCGAAGATGAAGATGAATGAAGATGCTGGAACGCGAAGACGAAGATGAACGAGATGTGGCTGCCGGCTGGAACGTGAAGATGACGACGAACAAGATCTGGCTGCCGGCTGGAACGCGAAGATGACGATGACGAATGAGATCTAGCTGCTGGCTGGAACATGAAGACGACGACGAACGAGATCTAGCTGCCGGCTGGAACTAGAACGAGAAGACGACGACGATGGGGGGTGGGAATTGTAAGTTCCTTATCAGTTAAGGTCCTCTTACTCTAAATCTCTAATCGTAACTTACGATTTGTAAGATCCTAACTTCTCCTTCCATGCTTTAATGGGGGTGAGAAACTGAGAATTGGAGATGTTTCCTTGCTGCTGTAATTTTGGATCTGAAATGTTGTAATGTTGCTGCTGTAATATTGGATTGGATGGAAGTGGATGAAATGTTGTTGCAGCTTGTGAACTGAACTCAGG
>JANTPZ010142805.1:0-12194 GCA_025593235.1 Vachellia pachyceras
TTACGTAGATGAAACTCATCTTATATATTTATAAATCATTCCAAAATGCTAATCCAAATACACTAGTGGTCACCAACATATGTTCATAAAATATTTGGGGATGCAATGTATGCATGTACCTTTGGCCAAGAAGCCTGTTGCACCAGTGACTAAAATGGTCTTTCCCTTGAGAAATTGTTGTGCACTTCCCAACTCCATTACGAAGAAGCAGATATATGACTGAGTTAAAGTTTAGAGATGTTGAGGATATGGAAATATACGCAAGGTGTCAAACTATTTATAGTTGGGGGGCTTTTGAAACCTAACTTCAGCAACATAGGTGAGCCAGCAGCTAGTTATTATAATGGTGGTTGATTTTAGCAAGAAAGTCATTGACAGTATGAAGGTGATGAGTGATTATATTTTTTATCATTAATATTAATTTTTCATTTAATTCGAGGTTTCTAAAATGTTCTATCATTTATTTCTAGAGTTAAGTTGATACCTATAAATAGTACATCAACTCATTTACTTTGTACATTTTGATTATTTAAATAATATTGATTTTCCTCCTCATTTGAATTCTCTTCTCCCTTTCTTCATCCAATTTCCCCTTCCTTCTTGCTGTTCTTCTCCCTCTGTTCTCTCTCTTTCTCCTCTCTTCCTATCCCTCTTCTCCCTTTCCCTTCCCCCTACTGCTGACTGCACGATTTCCTCTCTAAATTGTGGCTCCAAATTTAATAGCTGCAAAATGACATGTGCGTTGTTTTCCATCTCTCTCTCTCTCTCACACACACACACAACACATTTTCCATCTTATGCATTTTATAAGGGTATGTTTAGACAAAATATTAATACACCAAATCGTGTGTCTTTGGAAATTAGGGATACTTGTTGTTACAAAAAGTGTCACATCATGCATGCTCTCTCCAATAAAAATATTTCAATTATATCTTTTTGTGGATAACATATTCTATAAATTTCTCTTGATTATTTCTTTCTCTTCATAACCCTTTATTATAAGAGAAATTTTTGTGTTCACCTGGTGTGTTATATCATTTGTGCACTTACCAATCAAAATGTTTAAGCTACTTTTCATGGGTCCCATATATCTTCTAAAATTTCTCTCCCACCCATCCCTTTCTATTGTATCCAGCAACACGATTTTTGAGGCAAAGTGTGAAGTACAAAAGTGGAGCATTTTAATCCACGAGTACTCAAATGCCGTAGTGCATCATATGCAATATTTGTGAGACACGCTACAAATGATAATTGAAACATTTTCATTAAAAAGAAATTGGATGACGTGAAATTTCACGTATATCCATATAATAAGTATTTCTTTGTAGAGCAATTCCTGTGAGTGAGAAAATTATAATGACCAAAAATAATAATTACAAGAACATAATTAAAAAATAATGATATATATATTCGACATAATTAAAAATAATGATATATATTCGCCACCTTTTGCCATGAAGCCTGATGCACCGGTTACTGAAACGGTCTTTCCATTGAGAAATTGTTGTGCAGTTCGCAACTCCATTGCGAAGAAGCAGATATCTCAGTAGTATAGAGTTGGGTGGCTTTTAAGCAAGGGGTCCAACTATGTCTTGTTGGGTGGCTTTTGAAACCTAACTTCAACAGTATATGTTGCTTTTATGCAAGGGGTACCACCATGAAGAAGAAGCATATATGCAAGGGGTCCAACTACTTATTGCGCGGGGTGGCTTTAGAAACCTAACTTCAACAGTGTAAGTGGACCCGCTAGCTATTATAAACGTGGTGGTTGGATTTAGCAAAATGTATCAATGCTAAAAACAAATATATAGATATATATATATTGTTGGAATATGTGCTTGATCCACCCTTAATGGATTAGGTCCAAAACCCATACGTTGGGACAGATATATTAATTAGCATATTTGTGGGAATAAATTGTAATTTCCCAAAAGATGTTCAAATCAATGGAGTTGGTTCAAATGGTAAATGATTTTGGTCTGTTTAAGTGAGGTCACAAGCATATGCATATATCCTTATTGGGAGATTCACCCACCACAGCTAAATACGTGATACGGATTGGATCCAGATGTAGTTATGACAAAACTCCAATGAATTAGGTAGGCAACCAAAAACGTTATATATATATATATAAATCTTTCGTAGCCTTTCACCGTAAAATGTAAAGATCTATATGCTTGACTGGATTGCCTTAATTGGAAAGTTAGAAAGGTATATATGACCGAATCTCTCTCTCTCTCTCTCTCTCTCTCAAGAATATTTATTATTCTCATGCGGGATTGGAAGTCTTTTATTAGAGCCACAATACGCCCCCCTCCCCCCTATAAACTATTCTCTCATAGAGGTTGGTCTCTTTATAAACAACTTGTATTTTCCAAGAATTTAATGCATTTTTTTACCTCTAACTAATTATAGAGAGAATCTCAATCAAATCTAGGTGAAATGCTAAAATCCAGATTTAGGCTTTTAATTTCAACAAATCTTTAATTAGTCTAAGAGGCATAGAGTTTTAAATGTTATTGGAAAACCAAAATACCGCTTTATAATTAATAATAAGAATTGAAGGTAAATCCTAGGTAATTCTTCTATCATTTTTCAAAAAGTTGGTGATTGCTCCAGACAATTTAGAACTTAACGTTTTATCTAATATGCCACATTGATTATCAATTGAATCTATAATTCCTTACTTATATGTTATATCATTAGATTTTCAATTTTAATCAACTTTTAACGATATTGACATATAAATATGTAAGTTTTTGCAATCTCTCTTTTAACCCTAATGTCTAGGTATTGCCGCATGAGATGTGTGCGCACTGGCGGACCTGTATGTATTTGAGGGGGTGCGGTTTCAGAAAATTAAGTATATATTAGTACTATATGATTTATTTTGCACCCACTCATTTGCTAATTTTGAACCCACTACATTTTTGCTCAATTTTTTTCAAAAGATATTAAGAATAAGTATCATTTATCTTCTCAAAAAATAATTTGCACCCTTAAACTAGAGAGAAGAGAGAGGAGAGTGTAGAGAGTTATTTTCCAGTCTCAAGGTTCTACTTTTGAGATCATTTAGGGAAGTTAAATATCTTATTTTTATTAAACTTCTTTTATGAAAGTTATTCTAAATATTTTTCTCTTTTATAATGGTAGTAATATTAAGTTGATTAGAGAATATTTTTGGATTTAAATATTTTTCAGTTAGAGTTTTATTAGCAGAAGACTATATATTAGTAGAGAAAATTCTATTATTAATTTTTATGTTAGTAGAATTATTTATTTGATATTTAAATTATTTTAGAAATTATTTATTCATTTTTTGGTATAAGGTTCCTAATATATAGGGTATTTCACCAATTACAGTTTAAGTTAAATATTTTTTAGTTTTTATCATTTTTGCCCTCATTAATTATATATATTTAGTTAGCCTCACTATTTTAATTATCTAAATCTAACTCTCCCTCAAAAAATAAGGTGCTTTTTAAAAAAAAGTTAATTTTTTACATATTTATTATATTTAACCAAATCTATTTGAATATTCTTTTTTTTTAATAGCAAGGCAAGCTAAGCTTGAGTCAAAACACTATTACATAGAAGCAAAATCCGGGGAAGAATTCCCCAAGCAAGATCTCATATCGTGATCAATAGCAGCCAAACAATAGCTAGGTGGCTCATGTAGATATAAGTATCATGTCCTATGACTATGCCCATTCTTGGCGAGGTAATCCGCACACACAAGTGCTTCCCTGTGACAATGTATAATCTACAAATCCCATCTCTTAATAATGAGAGAGTGTATGTCCTTAATAACTTGGTATAGTGGGTGGGACATCCCACAGTTGGAGAAAACGAGCTGTATAGCCTCTATGGAGTCTGTAAAGAGCTTTACCTTGTCTATTCCTTTACCATGGCATAGCATCAGACCCTTCTTTATAGCATGTAGCTTAACTTTCGTAGTTGATGTGAATCCAAGGCAGGCTTGAAACCCCCCTTTCCAGTTTCCATACTCATCGTGTAGGAGTCCACTACACGCTGTGTGATGCTGGTGATTCACAGAGCCGTCTACATTAACTCGTATATACCCAACAGGGGGGAGGCTCCACTTGCGATTCACACGGTCTGGTATTTGGTATATTGCATGCTTGTAGCGCCCATTTTCAACTCCTTCCATGAGGTAATGAATGCACTTCCTTACAAGCTCATCTGGGTGAACACTTTTGTGTCCAAACACTCTACAGCAGCGATTCTTCCAAATCATCCAGCAAGCCATCGCAAAGGTCTTGTTCCAGTCCCATCTAGCCACCTTTCTTACTTGAGGCTCGTTAGAAAGATTCCAGCTAATCCACTCCTGCAAATCACTAGCAAAGAAAGTAGTAGCATATAAAGGATTAATTAGTCTTAGCCACATATTTCTAGCAGCCTCACAATCTCTCAAAACATGAACAATACTCTCCTCACTGCCACACTCATAAGCACACTCATGCGTAGGCGAAACATTTCGTTTAGCTCTAAGGGATTTGGTTGTTAATATCTCATGGAAAACCTGCCACATGAAGTATTTGACTCTCTCAGGTATATCCCACCGCCAGATGTTCTTCCAGTCAGATCTACTGGAGTGGATTTGTTGATTGTAGATCATCATGTAAGCCGATTTAATGCTGAAGCACCCATTAGTGGACTTCTGCCAACAGATCATGTCCGCCTCGGTGCCCCTAGGAGTCTGAACCATTTGAATATGAGCCAGGACCCAAGTAGGGAGAAACATGCTCCATTTGTGAAAGTCCCAGGAACCAGAGTGAGCGAAAAATTCACTCACCTTAGACTCAGCATTTACCAAATAGAGGTTCCTAACTACATAATCATGTAGAGGTCTATCTAGCGGAGTCCATAAGTCATCCCAAATCCTGGTGTTGGAGCCACTCCTAATTTTATAGCCCACTTCTCTGTAGAATTTTGACCACACCGATGTGATAGCCTGCCAAATCACAGATTGGTTGCTCCTATTCATCACTTTCGAAATTCCTCTATTGCCACAATTATACTTACACCATAGACATTTCACCTAAAGAGCTTCAAGTTTGGTTATCATTCCCCAGCAAAGCTTCCAAATGAAAGCCTTATTTTGATATATGAGATCCTTAATGCCCAACCCACCTTCTTTCTTCTCCGCTTTCATGGTTTCCCATGAAATAAGATGCATTTTCTTCATTTCAGGATTCTGGCTCCAGAAGAAATCTCTGTTGAGCTTTTCTATTTTCAACACACCCTTCAGGAGGAGCATGGTTTGCATCTGATAGAAAGGCAAGGTGAATAGCACCGATTTTATCAGAACCGTCTTCCCCGCCATGTTAAGGAATCTACCCTTCCAACTTGCTAGTTTCGTATTTACCTTATGAATCAGAGGGGCGAAAATGCTCTTAACAACCCTTTTGTGAAATAAGGGCACCCCTAAATATTTGCCAAGATCCACGGTTAGATCAATGCCAAGAACTTGGCTAAAATGCCTGGCATTGGATGAGTGAACATTATGAGAAACAAACATCTTAGATTTCTGAAGATTAATTTTATGGCCCGATACGCTACAAAAGAACCTCATAATCTCCTTCATCTCTACCATTTGTTCCTGAGAGGCTTCACAAAAGAGAACAAGATCATCTGCAAAAAACAGATGTGAAATACATGGCCCCCTCGTGCTTAAAGTCATGGGTTTCTAGCGCTTAGCCTGGACTTCCTGTTGAATCACTTGTCCTAGCCATTCCATACACAATATGAACATGTACGGGCTGAGCGGGTTTCCTTGTATAACCCTCCTAGTGGGTGCAAAGGCCTCCGAAGGCCTTCCATTCCAAAGCACCCTTAAGGTTACGGAGGAGACACAATTCATGATGAGGTGCACAAAATCTTCCCTTAATCCCAGGCTAGTCAAAGCACTCTGCAAGAAACCCCACTCCAATCTGTCATAAGCTTTTTCCAAATCCACCTTAACTGCTACAAAACCACCTAGTTTTGGTTCATTGTATCTAAAAAAAGTTATAGGAGTATCAAGCACACAACCCATAGTTCAATAAATATTTAATATTCAAATATGTAATTTTTTGCTGGAGACAATCTCATTTGATGTATTGATTACTCCAAGTGAGGCTTCAAATTTTTGATTCGTCACATTATGAGGAATCAACCTCAATCATTGAACACTTCAATTTTTTTATTAAAAAATTACCTAATTCTCTGACACTCATCAACCCAATTATGACACTCCAGTTTTCCATACATGTGGATAGTAAGGGTGACACGTTGCAATTGTAAATGCTCCCTCACAACACAAGCTTTCACTACCAGTTTGACGTCTAGGTGGGAAATTCGAACCATGCCCAGTAAAACAATGTTTGGTTTATTAATAAATATTAATATTAGCTTGTGATTAATGACAAGAAGTTGATACTATATATTTAAATTATATATTAATTTATTTTTATTAAATTGTTTAAAAATACGATGTTCGGTTTAGAAAGTTGTTTACATTATATAATAATTTATTTTTATTAAATTATGTATTTATTTTTATTATATATTAATTTATTTTTATTAAATTGTTTAAAAATACTATGCCTAGAAAAACATTCTAAACCGTACTTTTGATGTGAAGTTTAGAAAGTGGCTTTCATTCGAATGAGTTTTAAGTTCATTCGAATGAACATTAAATATTTTAACATTCATCTTGAATAAATGTATTCCTTTCAACTAAAAAAATAAATGTATTCCTCATATATATTTATTTTTATCATATCTCTCAAACCATATATCCTATGGATGTAAAACTTATATTATTTGAAAGTAGACTCAAAGGGCTTTCCATCGATAGGTCATTCGTGAAATTTGGAGTTCAAACGAAGAAGTTACAACGTTTTGAAGTTTAGACTTAAAACGGTTTAAAAAGCATCATTTCTAAACCGTAGCTTCCATAAACGGTGTAGAAAGTATGATTTTTAAACCATTAATACAAAAAACAGTTTAGAAAGTCTAGATTCATTCGACTGAGTTTTAAGTTCATTCGAATGAGTTTTAAATTCACAAAAAATAAACAATTTAGAAAGTCTAACTTCCAAACGCTGTAACTTCTTCATTTGAACTCCACATTTCACAAATGACCTATCATTGGAAAGCCATTTAAGTCTACTTTCAAATGAAATAGGTTTAAATCAATTGGATGTATGTTTTGAGAGATATTATCAAAAACCAAACATATACCAGGAATAAACTTATGCCTCATTTATGTTCGGTTTTTTTATAATATCTCTCAAACCATAAATTCTATAGATGTGAAAATTATATCATTTGAAAGTAGAATCAAAATAATTTCTATCAATATGTCATTCATTAAATTTGGAATTCAAATGAAGAAATTACAGCATTTTAAAGTTAGACTTTCTAAACCGTTTATTTTATATACAGTTTAGAAAGTGTACTTTCTAAACTGATTTTGAAGATGTGGTTTAGAAAGTCTAAACTCATTTGAATGAACTTAAATCTTATTCGAATGAACTTAAAACTCATTCGATTGAGTTTGGACTTTTTAAACCGCATTTTTTAGGTACGATTAATGAACCATGGGTTCATTTGAATGAAGTCCACTTCTTCCTAGTTTAGAAAGTAGTGGTCTTAATTTGAATGAACCCATGGTTTAGAAAGTCCACTTCTTCCGTATTTTTTAGATGTGGTTTAGAAAGTGGCCTTCATTTGAATGAACCCATGGGTTTATTCGAATGAAGTCCACTTCTTCCTAGTTTAGAAAGTAGCGGCATTCATTTGAATGAACCCATTGTTTATTTGAATGAAGTCCACCACTAGTTTCTAAATGGTATTTTTAGGTGCGGTTTAAAAAGTGACCTTCATTCAAATAAACCCATGTGTTCATTTGAATGTAGTCTACTTCTTTCTAGTTTAGAAAGTAGTGGCCTTCATTCGAATGAACTCATGGTTCATTCAAATGAAGTCCCCCACTACCTTCTTAACTGCATTTTTTAGTTAGGGTTTAGAAAGTGGCCTTCATTCGAATGAACCCATGGGTTGATTCAAATGAAGTCCACTTCTTCCTAATTTAGAAAGTAGTGGTTTTCATTTGAATGAACCATATGAACACATGGTTCATTCGAATGAAGGCCACCACTACTTTCTAAACATTATTTTTTAGGTGCGATTTAGAAAATGGCCTTAATTCGAATGAACACATAGGTTCATCTGAATGAAGTCCACTTCTTCCTAATTTAGATAGTAGTGGCCTTTATTCTAATGAAGTTTTACGTGAATACGTTGAAGCTAAGACACTTTCATTCGAATGAGAAAACCATTCTTTCGAATGAGCTTCTGAATTAAGTACTGGGTCAACATCAAGCACGTACTGTAACTTTTTTGTTTGAACTCTAAATTTGACAAATGGCCTATCATTGGAAAACCCTTTGAGTCTACTTTAAAATGAGACAAGTTTCAGAAGTATTGGATTTTTTGTTTGAGATATATCATAAAAAATTGAACATCCATCATGAATATGTTTCATTCCTAATATATGTTATGTATTTTTATAATATATCACACACCATATATCCAATGGATTTAGAAATTTTCTAATTTTAAATTAGACTCGAAGGGCTTTTCAAAAATAGGCTATACGTTAAATTTGGAGTTCAAACAAATAAGTTAAAGCATTTTGAAGTTATTCATGATATATGTTCAATTTTTTATTGATATCTCTCTAACTACTTATCCAATTGATTTCAAACTTGTTTCATTTGAAATTATACTCAAAGATCTTTCTAATGATAGGTAATTTGACAAATTTTGAGTCAAATGAAGAAGTTTCAACGTCTTGAAGTTAAACTTCTAAACCGTTTATTTTTTGTAAACTTAAAACTCATTCAAATGAACTTAATGTTGAAAATTGTGCCCTAGGGGCAAATCATCATACCGTAAACATTTTCTTATCATAGTTTTTACATGTTTATTATGATAATAACATCCTTGGATGAGTTATAAAATCTTCCTAAATGTCTCTGGTCAGTTGTCTATGCAGGAGTAAAGATAAAATAAGACCAGCATGACTTTGATAAGGTATGAAGATACAAGTCAAAGTCTTAAGCACTTGTAAGAGTACAAGGTACTGGACCGACCCGCTATAAGAAAGATGCATGGATTAAGTCATTAGCTTATCTCATATGTAATCACGTTACCACGACCTTTGACTTGAGATCATGGATTCCTACACGAGAGTTGCTAAGTTTTGATTTAGTCAAAAGTCACCTATGACCGATTGATGATAAAGGCTATAATCAGGTTAGGGTCTTTCATGTGGAGGAATGTAAGTGATTAAGATGAGATTTGTCCCTCACATTAGTTGAGAGATATTACACTACTAGAAAAATGACATTTAGTGATGGAAAATTCGTCGCTAAATGGCTATTTTCTATCGTTAAAACAAGGGTCGCTAATATTTTGCGTCGCTAAATGGAAATTTTCTAATGGAAAACAACCATTTAGCGATGGATTTTTCCGTCACTAAATGACATTTTTCTAGTAGTGTTACTAGGCCCCTCGATGAGTCAGTCTGAGAAATGTATGGCCATACTGTAATGAAAAGGATTTTTTGTTTATAAGATCAGACTACTCAGGGATCGAGAAAGAAATCGTCAGGATTAGGATGATGTCATCATCCATGCCTCATCATTGACCGAGATATCGTGTGACAAAAGGGATGTGATGTGATTGCATAAAAGGTTGTGTAGTGTTAACGATCCTTATGTGATTTGGATAGTTGCAACGTCTTGTTAGAGGCCACTTGCGACTTGTGGGTTTAGTACTGAGTTTAGCCCATTGTCAACTTCATATGGACCTACGGGGTTGCACGCAAGACAACCCAACATAAGCTTTAATTCTAGGGTTTATTCGAATTATATATATAAATTCAAAATGACAATAATATTATATGTTAGTTTCAATATTTAATTTATTTGATGAATTAAATAACTAACATTGATATTCAGATTTAACTTATAAAGATAAACTAAATTCTTTAGCTCATTATTTGGATTAATAGATGGATATGATTTGATCAAATCATATTAATCTAAATTGGAATTACAAAATTCAAATTTCATGTTTTGAATTTCAGATTCCGAATTTCAAGATTAATGAATATTAATCTTGAATATCTTTTGAATTTCAAATTTCAAGATTAATCTTTAATATCCTTTTTGAAATTCAAATTTCAAGATTAATCTTGAATATCTTTTGAAATTCGAATTTCAAGATTAATAAAAATTAATCTTGAATATCTTTTGAGATTCAAATTTTCAAGATTAATAAAAGATTAATCTTGAATTATAATGCACTCCATGAGTTCTATAAATAAGAGGACTTATGAGCAATCGAAGGTATGCAATTCAAATTTGGTTGTGAGCCATAGAAACCCTATAGAGAAAGTGAAACATGAAAGGCGTTAGCATGCTACTTTTATTGGGAACTGTTCGTATAGATACCAGTAGAGGAAGGTGATCAAAGAAGGTCAGTTCCTAGAGATCGGATTTCCAAGAACTGCAAAAAGATTATTGCTTGATGTGAATTCAAGAATTGCAAAATAAGGTATTGTCCTAACTACTCTGTCTAAACGCCTTTAATAGATCCAAAAGAGGGATTAGAAAATTTTTTGAAATTTGTTTATTCCGCTTCGTGTGTATGTTCTAATCACAACACTTAAATCTTATTTGAATGAATCTGGACTTGCTGAACCCTTTTTTATATGAACGGTTTAGAAAGCATCCTTTTTATACCGTTTATAGAAGCTACAGTTTATGATCCAACCTAATGAAACATAAATTTAAATCTTTTGAAATGTTCAAAGCATTCCAAAATGAAATACAAAACCAACTTGGCAAAACAATTAAAACACTTCGATCTGATCGATGAAGTGAATATTAGGAGTTATGAGATAATCTAACAACTCACTCCTCAAGGAACACCACAATAGAATGAAGTTTCTAAAAGGAGGAATCAAACTCTATTAGATATGGTTTGATCTATGATGAGTCAAACAGATCTTCCACCTTCCTTTTGGGGTCATGCACTGGAAACAACTGCATTCACACTGGAAAAAACCATATGAGATATAGACTGGAAGGAACCTAACTTGTCTTTTCTCAAAATTTGGAGATATGAGATATATGTTAAAAAGCTGGCCTCCCATAAATTATCAAACTGATCCTCCAAATATCTTTTTGTTGGGTATCATAGGAAAGAAAGGGATATTATGTCTATAATCCCATCGAACACAAAATATTTATTGTTCAAAACGGTGTCTTTCTAGAAAGAGAATTCATCTCTAAAAGAACCAGTGGGAGCAAATTGTACCTCGAAGAAGTTCGAGAATCTCATGACACCATAAAACCACAGATGGAAACCAGAGAAGACTCATAACATGTTGTTGAGCCTCCTTAAGTAACACAAGGGTTATGAAGGTCTGATAGCACACGATAACAGCCTCAAAAATATGGATTTCTGGTTTCTGGAAGTCGTGATGTATTGCTCATTGAATATAATGAGCCAACCACCTTTTAAGAGGTCATAGTAGGACCAAACTCTGACAAATGGTTGAATGCCATAAAGTTTGAAATGCAATCCATGTATGACAATCATGTATGGACCTTGGTTGACCCACCTGAAGGTATAAAAACAATTAGGTGCAAATGGGTTTTTTTAAAAGAGAAAATCAATATGGATGGTAAAGTAAATGTCTTCAAGGCACGATTGGTTGTGAAAGGATTCACTCAAACTCATGGTGTAGACTATGATGAAACTTTTTCCCCCGTCACGATGGCCAAGTCAATCAGAATCTTTCTTGCCATTGCAACATATATAACTCTGAAATATGGCAGATAGATGTTAAAAGAGCCTTCCTTAATGGAAAGCTCCTTGAGGATGTATACAGGACACAACCTGAAGGTTTTGCTATGCAAGGTTTAGCAATCCATTTATAGATTGAAGCAAGTATCACAGAGTTGGAATCATCATTTTGATGAAGTCGTTAAAGAGTTTGGATTCATTCAAAACATGGATGAAACTTGTGTTTACAAGAAGGTCAGTGGGAGTATAGTTGTATTCCTAGTGCTTTATGTAGATGACATCCTACTTATTAGGAATGACATTCC
>JANTPZ010142807.1:7266-20463 GCA_025593235.1 Vachellia pachyceras
TAATGCCCTGGCTTTGCTTTAATTACGTTAAACCACAAGTCAATTTGGGTGACACATTTGTAAACAACTTGTTGGATTGCTATAGGATTGTGTTTTTTCTTTCTCTTTCTCTTCTGCTTCTCTCTTTGAATCTATATATGGAAATGTCCATTTCTTGCACCTCTTTTTCACTCTTTCTTCCCTTTCACAATATTTTATTTTTCTTTCTTCAAGGAAAGAAGAAAAATATCTCAAATAGTATGTGGTACGACAGGGATTATTCATCTCTCTTTGATAAGTATAGCGTGTTCGGTACGATATTATGATAAAGTTATATTGTCAACATTCATTATAGAATTGAAAAACATCATAAGATTTTAGGTATGATATCAGTAGGTAAACCCCTAAAACTGATAATTTTTAGAAGATGGTTGCTCTAAGTTATTCAGACAGTGACTGATTTGTAAATCATAATTTTTAATATAATAAAATACGACATGACAACATTAATAATGAATATAATTTTTATTTGAAAATTTTAAAATAGTTTAAGTATTTAAAATTTTCACATGTACAACACGACATATTTGCCTCATTCCTCATGTGAAAATGGACAGAGAGAAATTATATGATGGCTTGTATTTTCAACTCAACAAATTATTTAGCTACCAGAATATATATTTATTATATTACACACACTCTCTCTCTCTACAGGAATTTCTCTCTTGACTCATTAATATGAAGCTTTTGTCTTAAAACTTACATCTATGTATCTCTAGCCAGACATCCCCTCTCTCCCTACCCCCACAAACAAACAGGAAGAAAAGGAAATAAGATTATCAAAGAAAGGAAATCAAATTTGTGAGGACACGACATTGATTTGAAAAAGGAACAACTTAGAGAACAGTGAAAGGACTGATAGCCTAACAGTTTCAAGCATCGGCCTCAAAAGAAAGGTATCTTTACGCCTTCCAAAAGCTCCCAAAGTGTGAAGAAAATAATGCCAACAAAGTGTTTTAACAGTACAACATTGTGGGAAAGAGCAAAGGTTAAAAACCAAGACTTTGTAGAGTGGCAATGAACAGGAAATGTCAAAATTTTAAACTAATTTTTGGTCACAGCTTCAATAGAAGAATATTCATACAACAACCTTTTTAGGGAAAATAAAAAAGAAAAAAATTGCGGACTAATGGAAACTGAGTTATCTGCTGTATTCATTGCTATATATATATATAATATATTGAACACTTTAATTTGTATACAGACAAGTCAGTGGTAGCTTGATAGCTAATAAATATGAGCCTGCCTCCTCCTTCTCCTCCCTGAAGTCTTACCAGAAGTGTGGAATCTAGGGAAAGTAACAATATCCAGAAGTAATCCATTGGAGGAAATTAAGTTTACCAAACAAGTTAAGTGTAAAAAAAGTATCTGTGTATAAGAGCATGAGTTATTAATGCTGGTAAGGAGAGATTCGGTGCACACCATAATGGTGCAATAATATTGACAAACAAAAGAAAAACCAGAAAGAAGACAAACAGTAACTGTTATAATTAATCAGCAGAGAACTAGGGATCGAGAGACAGCAGGGATTGAATTCTAATAACACGCACCACATTTTTTTTGCCCTAAAAGTAATTATGTGAGTAAGATTGGAGATTCTTTATGTCAGTTTAAGTCCACTTCTTGTAAGCTAGATGCTTGTACAGAGACAGTTTCCATGTTTTTAGGTCAAATTGACGGTACTGCATTTGTGTGCATATAGAGCATTGCTGCAAAAAGACGTACTGGGAATTCAATTATATATCTGCACTTGCAGAGGCAGTAAATAAAAGTTTAAATACAAAAAAATTACTAGAAGGCAAGCTATAGATATATAAATTTCCACTTTATATTATGCAATAATTAACTTTATCAGCAACAAATATATACTTGAATCTTCAACAGTAATTAACAAATGATCAAGCTGAAGAGGACTCACGGAACTTATTCTCTGATCTAATGTTTAATATTAGAGATATTTTAGGCAATTTTTTTATAAAAATAAAAAATACGTTATGTTTGGTAAAGTAAATATATTCCCCCCCTCTAGTTTAATGTTGTATTTAAAGTTGGAGTATTGATTACCTATCATTAATTTGATGAGTTATGTTTAAACAGAGGACATTTCTGAAACATTATTTTCATTTGTCACAAAACTAACATGTCCAACTAATTTCAACTATTTATATCCATATTTATGAGTTGATTAAATATATATCCGTCATTCATATTCAAAACCAGAAAAAGAACTTGATAAATTGTAGTAGTAGGTAACATAAGGTTTTGAGTTTTAGTCTGTGTGAATGCAGAAAAGGCGTTTAGAAAAGCTTCCTTGAATTGAGTTTGACAACACATGAATTTACTAATCATGGCACATAATATATGTAAAAAATTGTGAAAGTAGGTTTTAACTCATACAGGTTCATACAAAAGAGAATGAACAGTAATATTCTCTATCTTTAACAAAGAAAACCATCACATTCAAGTAAGTTTTCTTTTCATGGTGAAAAAGAAAACATAGTATTGATATACTCGTCAACATATGAACAAACCCACAATATGACAGGCATAATATATACAAGTAATCCGCAAGAACTACTATCATTATGAGTTGTCCCTTAATCTTTATTTCAAAATAATTAATACACACACATATAAAGATAAGTGGCTGGCTGGATCAAATCAGTAATAAGTGCATTTAATAGCATGCATTGGATCCTCTTCCAGGCCGATCATCACATCAGCAAGATATGTTCGATATTGTAACATAAATGTAAGGCCAAAACAAGAGACTAACACGTACAACGTCAAGATCGAGAGATGTCTTCAAGAAAGGTCGATTGCTGCATATATATTACACCTAAATATAATACATAATGTTTCGTATATAGATAGACAGACAGACAGATGTGACATCAACATTCACCAAAATAAATAAAAATGAAAATAAAAGGCACTATACAACAACACGCTGCAGCTCAATATTTTTTGCGATAAAAGAGAGATCAGAAAGAGATGTGTGGGGGACAGAGTTTGGAGACATAATTGGCGCGTAATGACCGACAAGGTGCACGTTCAATCTCATCTCTTTGTTGAGATGACCAGTAGTGTTGTATCTGACTATATGTCCAACTTAACAAGAGCTATAATTAGGCACGAGTAGTGGCTAGACCAAGTTCATGCATTTTCATTTCTCTAAATGTTAAAAATAAGAAAGAGAAAGGAATATTATTGATTATGGTTAGCCAAAGACCAATCAGAAAAAGATAATTCAATTGAGAATTGCAACTGCGTATACGAAAAAGCAAGCTATATATACTGCCCACACCAAAAGCAATCACTTTTTCATGTCATTAACTTTGGCCTCAAAATTATATTGTTCGTTTTCCATCTTCTTACCTTAAAAGTGCTGCCTTTTTATCTTTCTGTTATTAGGAAAATTGAAAAGAATGGAAGGAAAAAAATTACAAAGTTATAAATAGCACAACTTGTTAATTAAAACTTGGGTAAATGGTTATTAAAAGTACCCTATTTGAAAATTTTATTAGTTGGAAGGACTTGATTTAAGCAGGTGCAACATATTTTCAACTGGTGCAATGTAACTCTTCATCATCATTGTATAATATATCTTCATATATGTATAAATGAATTCATTTGAAGAAGATTTATAATTGTTGAAGATGAATGGTATTATTCTCTTTGGCGAATCAAATTTCTACAATGCACTTTTAATCGATTCTCCCAAAATTCTATATTATACGCAAATTTAATTTTTTTTAAACAGTATGCTATATATAATTAAGGAGAGATTAGGCTCAGCGATGTGCCATATTTAATAGTTAAGCCTAAACTTATATATTTAATGGTTAGAATGATAGAAATATCTTAATTAATGATTTAGCTGAAGAACTAACCACTTGTCATGATATGGTTAAAGAAAGAATAATATAGTGATCAAAGATATACTATAAAGGGCTCATCATCGTTGGCCAAAAAAAAAAAAGGGCTCATCATCCATGAAAGTGGAGTAAAGGGAATCACAATGAAGAGAAAAGCAAGTGATCTATCAAGCTCTCTGACACTCATCTGAAGACTTCCTTTGCAAGGAGGCAATAATTGGTGGCATATGCTTACCATATATCCTTTTTAGGTTGGTTTGTATTTCAAGAGGGATAAAAAGGGGAGGGAAAGTTGAAATGTCATTTGATACTTCTTTTAGTGCTGAAATAGAAAATTTTGAACTTTCATAACAAAACTTGATCCTACCTACACTCTCTTAGACCCCTAGATACATACAATAATAATATATTTATGTACACACTTACTCACGTGTGATAATTTCTTGGTTTCTTTATATGAAAAAAAGGCCAAATTTCAAACTTGAAATTAAATATTTTAGAGTACTCCTAGCTCTACCTCAGGAGCATACATGGAATTTTGATCCAACACAAGTTCGAGGTTCCATTGTGTTTCTAGTCAATAGTCATCGTTGTCGACCTGTGGTGGATTAATTATTGGCAGTGTTTGGGGAATTTTATATTTAAATTTGGGTAAATCGAGGGTGACAAGTATATATGCTCCTACGCTCGTACGTGTGTTCTACACCAAAATTGCACCTAAGCATCAGTAAATAACTATAGTAGCTAGTACAGCTTTAGTCTATGTTATATCACACTGTTTAAAAAGATACAAGTGGTTTTTATATTATCAGTTCTAAAGTGACATATCAATTACATATTTTTAAATATCAGTTTAACGCAATTTTTCTTTTTTACTTTTTAAAACGCGATTTAAACAAGCG
The DNA here is from genome assembly GCA_025593235.1 of Vachellia pachyceras. Classification (NCBI taxonomy): domain Eukaryota; kingdom Viridiplantae; phylum Streptophyta; class Magnoliopsida; order Fabales; family Fabaceae; genus Vachellia; species Vachellia pachyceras. The sequence continues at coordinate 12,086 of JANTPZ010142807.1, forward strand.
AATTTAGAATAAAAATACTAATAAATTACATACAAAATACTAATAACGCGTATTTTATTTTATTTTAATATAGCCCATGAGTCATCATGTTATAACCGCCAAAATAATTTTATAGTGTGTTCTGACAGAATAAAATTAGGGAAAATTATTGAAAATATCTCCCGGTTGTCAATCATTTTATAAAAGTTGTTAATACGTTAAGAACATTGATTTTCCAGGATTCGTTAGAACAATATAAACACCTTAAAGGAGATGTTGTGAAAAATACAAAAAAATTGTCATTTCATTTATAGAAGTTATCAATACCATAAATATGTGGTGCCTCTGTTACTTCGTTGAGTTGGTTAACAACTTTTTGTATGGTATTGACAACTCTGACAAACGTAGTGACAACTTCGTTAAGTTGTTAGTAAATGTTACTATTGAAGTTATCAATACTTTTACAAATGTTGTCATTTGCATTACAATAGTTGTCACTAAATAAAATGTCAATTGGTTATATGCGTTATATATTTGCATGCATTATATCATTAAAATGGTTTGTTAGCCCAATTATCATCAAACTTTTGGGGAACCACGGTGGAGTGAGATCAAATACCACCTCCACCACCTTGGCTCCCATTTAATTTAAATAAAAAATTCTGTAATGGAGCTTCGGCCATTGAACCTCCAACCGTCGAAGCTTCGGTGACCGGTGAATGGAGCTCCGACGAGAGTGTTTCATTCTTTTTTCCTTTATGTAAGAGGCATTTCTTTCTTTTTTTACGAATTCTCAAAATCCCATTTACTGACAGTTAGCCATTGATCCTTTCCCTTACGCCCTGTTTGGTATCCAGGAATTGAAGTTTGGGAACTGGAATTGGAACCGGAATCAAGATGCATGTGCGTTTGGTGCATTGGAACCGGGTTCCCGGTGGAACCCAGTTCCATGAAAAAGGCTGGAACTCGGTTCCATCCTTAACCCCATGGAACCGAGTTCCAGTCTTGTTTCCCTCCTCCACTGCCCATTTTACCCTCTTCTTCTTCTTCTCCGTTGCAAGCGGTGGAGGCGGTGGAGAAAGCGACGGCGGCGACCTTGTAATGGCTTGCGATGGCGGCGACCTCTGTCTCAACTTTCAGTTGCTGCACTCGACAGCGACGATCTCCCTCTTCCTCTTCGAAGCTCCATCTCAGTCTGTGATTCCAAGCTCCACCTCAGTTTTGTTGGCTTCGTTGGACGCTCCCTCTTCTTCGTCGGCTTCGTTGGACGCTCCCTCTTCTGCGATTCCACGCTCTCTCTTCTTCATCGGCTTCGTTGGACGCTCCCTCTTCATCGACGCTCTCTCTTCTTGTGCGACGACCACGACGGGCTTCGATCTTCCATGTGATGACGACGAAGATGAAGACGAAGACGCGACGGTGACGATGAAGATGCGATGGCGACGATGACGAGCTTCTTGGCGGCGGAGACGAGCTTCGATCTTCCATGTGACGACGACGATGAAGACATGAAGGCGACGCTCTCGAGGATTTTTTGGAGAAGAAGAGATTTTTTAAAGGGTATATTAGTCTTTTTCATATTATAAATATAAAATTAAAATAATACCCACCTCTTCAAGCATACCAAACATACTCTTAATCTCACTTTCAGTTCCACTCCCAATTCCAATTCCAATTCCAATTCCACTTCTAATTTCAGTTCCATCAAAATCAATTCCACATACCAAACGGGGCATTATTTGTGACAACAAATGGAGTTTGGGAAATTCAATGGGTATTTTCCTACCATTCTCCTTGATAAATTTTAGGAATCTTGAAGTAACTTTCTCAAAAATATGAATATATGGGAATAAAATAACTTAGAAATTCCCCATCTAGAATTGACGAGAACTACACGTGAGAAAGAGATTGGGATTAAAATTAAACTTGGCTGCTTCCACCAAATTAAATTATATATATGTATGTAAAAGCTTGTTGTCCGTATTAAATTAAGAGAGGAGCTTGTTCGATCTGGAAAGCGCGTTTTGTTGGGGGAAGAGAGCGGAGGCAGCGAGCCGTCCAAATTTGAAAAAATGGAGCTAAATTGATATAATATAATATCTAAGTTAGTTTAATTATGGTTTATGGGAATGAATGAATGAATATAATGAATAAAAAAATGGTAATTTAATTATGAGAGACTCTTGGGCAGTGAGTGTCTTGGAGGGTGGGTCCCCCCAGATTGGTCGGTTGTCTTCTTCGTGGAAGTGACTCAAAAAAAATTGTACCCTCCTCAGCCCTCAGTCCTCACCAATTATGCCCAAATTCTATTATCTTCTCTGCTTCATTTTATTCATTTGACAGAAAATTAACCAAAAAAATCACATTAGGCTTAGTGCCAAAATTCTTTCACATGCCTTTACCTAATCCTTTCACAAAAGTCTTCATCATTCCAGCTTAGGGAAAAGTCTAGGAAATAAATAACACTCATGGGTATTAGATGGAATCTTAAATTTAAGATATTAATTAATTCACATTATCTTTTATGCTTATCACACTTTCTAAATTAATTTATTTAACTTATATATTAATACATAATCTAATTTTATACATAGGGATTTTAGGTAGATTAGATTACATTCGTTACAATTAAATAATTTATCTAACTTCCTTATTCTTATCAAATTACTTGTGGTTTTTATATTAAATATTGAAGGAGTACTTTCTTTACTCCAGAATTAAGGAATTAGTTTTTTGAGGGCCAAACGGAGGGAGGAGTTAGTTAAAGAGAGGTTTTTACTAATGGAAGCAAGTGGTATTATTAAAAACTAAACCAATTTTTTATCAATAACTAATTTAACTTTATTTTCATCTCTATGAATTAATTGCACAGCTTTTAGAGTATTTAATTAGTAAATTAGGGGACTTTGCCTTATTTATTACAATTTAATTTCGATATGTATAGAAGGGTTTAGAAGGGTGCGTTTAATTTGTTTTTGCGATGTTGAGAGCACAAAAAGCTCCATTCTCTTGATATTCTCATGGGTTTGCATGTGTCTTAATTCATACAAATGCAAAAACAAATTAAACATGTATAAATTTCTTTTGTAAAGAAATTACATGCAAAATAAAATGGCATGCTTGGGATAGTATGTTTACTATAATTCGTGTGTGTGTGTGTAGGGAAATAGTTTATTTTAATATAATATTATTTAATAATTAATGAATTTCAGACAAGAGGGTACATGGTTCTTTTCATTTGAGAACGATGGGGGCCTGGCCACAACATAATATAATCATATATGTCATGCACATCCACAGGAGCAAAACCTTCTCAACCACTTGCAATTAAGTGTTTGTTTGGGAACTTCGTTGAGAAAATAGATTTTGCAGATTTTGAGGTATTTTAGGAATTTCGAGATGGTTTTACGGATTTCAAGATGGTTTTTATAAATTTCGAGATGGTTTTACGGATTTCAAGATGATTTTGTCTCGGCTTACGTGCACCGTTTGAGAAAATGGCTTCCCAAACAGGCACTAAGGGAATACATATAAATTCTAAAACTGTACACCCTATACCCCACCTTCCATCAAACTATAAGTAATTTTTCTAATATATTTTTGGTATAAAATATTGATACATACTTATATATTTCTAGAATACCATGTCATCTATGCCACCTCTGATGAAAATATTCCAATTATCATTTTTATAGATATCATGTTTCATAATTTTTTTTTATTTTTTACTATCCATAAAGCATTAAAATATGTATTTTTGCGACCCAAAAATAAAGATAGATGAAATATTTTTATCAGAAAGAATATGGATGATGTGACACTCTAAGAAAATGTAAGCATCTCTATAAAATATAAGCAAGTCCCATTTAGCCGGTAATAATATATGGAGTATTAATTTTTTTTCTTTTCCTTGATTTATCTCATCTGTATTTGATTCTGAGAATTATCCTAGAATTTAATAGGAATAATGGCTTACAATAAAGGTATATTTTTTGACAAGTTTATTGAATTAATCCATTTTAATCAACAATTAATTATACTGTCTATAGCCAGGTTCTTATAGTAGATACTTTCTATTTTTCATAGATTTATTGAGTATATTGATGATAAAGTGTATAATCGATAATCAATAAGATTGAGTTTACCGGAAGAGGTTGATTCTTCGTAAAGTAGTGAATCAATGATCAAAAAGTATCTATACGAAGTGCACAACGTACAATACATTGAGTATAATGTATTGGAGAAGAAACGTGCTTAGCAAAACAGTGTCCAATCAATAATGCGGACGATAGCTAATTGTTCCAAGTTGCACATCGAACAGTGCAGATGCTAGCCATATCTGAAGCAAGAAGTCCACAATAAGGTATTAATGTCAGTAACAGTTCAGATGACAAAGTTTGAAGAGAAAGATCAAGTTGGAATATAATATTCATATATTATGTCATTCTCTTTAATGTGGTAAATTTATGAACTCAGCGCGTATATGCTTGGTTAAATGATAGAAATTATAATCATGATTGTAGTGGAAGACACACACACACACACACAAAAGGACACTTAATAATTTGAAGGAGAAGCCACTGAGACAAGTTCCAAATAGAAAGTTATATATATATATATATGGGTGATATAGTAAAAGTATGTTATGTGTTTATTGGTACCTATGATTTTATGGGTAACATCCTAGGGTCTGTGTGCAATTTCTGGTATTCCTATATATATATATATATATAGACACATGTATATATATATATATGATAAAGACAATGAGGTAAGGACCCGAAATGGGAAGACTGGATCCGCTTTTAAATCTAAATATCTCCACTTTAACAAGGAGCTCTATGCATGTACCCTCCAATATAATACACACTCATATTTTGATTCCCCATGTCTCTTAAAAGCCTTGCAATTTATCCTCTCACATGCTGTTTATAGGTTTGCTTTTCTTTTTTCTTTAATCTTTTATTTTTTTTCAATCTATACACTTTTTGATTTCAAATGTATAATAGAGATTATTTTCAAAGTAAATGATTGAAAAGAGCCATATTTTGTAAAAATCTGTGCATATTTTTTTTCATTAACTAAACTGAATTGGTTATTTAGCTATCATATTTGATATAAATTATAATATTTACGACCCATTTCAAACTTACCCCTCAAAGTTTGGGGGAAAATATTACTGTGATTTTTTTTCATTTTTTATATTGATTAAAGATAATCAATTGGGATATGACTTAACTCATAATTCATAAGTACTTTTTTAGCCCAGAGGTGTATCTAAGATCCTGATGATTCTGAAATGAAGAGTTTTTTTAAAAGGAGATAATTCTGAAGGAGTTTTTACGATGAACACTGATTTTAACTATATTTCTTGATCTATATAAATTAATGACAAGTTATTTCTCAAGTTTTAGTCCCACTAGCACCAGCCTGTACGTACATATTTCTCAAGCTGAACTGACATTGAGCCAGATTGGGAATCCATTTTTAACGTGGGGAATGTATTCTGGATAGAGGAATGCATTTAGGGAAAGCTTGAGTGTTTGGGAGAGCTTATAAGCAAAATGCATTTTAGGGTCAGAATGCATTTCAAGAAGAAGGAGAAAAAAGTTCCTTCTAATAAAATGTATTCCAGGCCACGGTCACTATTACAAGTTGAGACTTGAGGCACTTCAAGTTGCGACTTAAACGTAAAATTTCAAGTCACGACCTGATACATTATATGTCACAACCTATATATGTTAAATCGCGATTTGAGATATTCTAACTAATTTTATTTCATTTTCTCATAATTTTATCACAATATAAAAATACAATGTATGTGTATGAATAGTTAATCTGATTCATCTTCTTTCAAGTCATATTTCACCAAAAATCACTTTTACAACGGTTTTTCAAATAAGTTTTCATTTTCCAAAACACATTATGGTTAAAAGTCATTTTTCAAAATACATTCTGATCAAAAATTATTCTTCCAATGATTTTCTAAACGGTCCAATGCCAGACACATATACCGTTCTCTCTTGCAACACCCACGTTTATTGCAGTACTTGAGTACGCCACTTATTTTGTGTATAATAATATAGAACCATGTCCTAGGCAAATAATTAACACACGCTTCATGGGCTTATATGTATGTAACATGTTGATTTGTGAGACATTTTAGGAATAAATTTTTTATGAAAAAAACTCCTCTAATCCCAACTATAGAAACTGTTTAAGATATCGGTCCTAACTTTAAATATAAAACGTTCATCTATTTTATTTTTAATATTTATCATTTCCTTTAAATTAATTTATTAAACTTATAAATTGATATATATAATATGATATAATGTTATATAAAGATATTCTAGGGAGATCGGGTTACATATATTATGTAGCAATTTATAAATTCTAGGGAGATTGGGTTATAAACATTATGTAATAATTAAGTAATTTATCTAACTTTATCAAATTTAGTTATTTAAACAATTATTTACCCTAAAATTTTGAATAAAATAATTGTCGTTTTAGAAAAAAAAATGTTAAATGTTAATGAAGGATGATGCTGTGTGTGGGTAAAGAATCCCTTATCCTGAATCATAGTCGTATCGTTTTGAGGTGACAAATATCTAAATGAATTGCCAACCACCTACACGACAGCCATTAAGGTTTGACATTAGTGGTGTTCTTCATAAATTTCAACAATCACAGGATCACAATTATTAATTCATAGGCTATATATATGTTAAAATTAATAAACCCACACATATATATTAATTAAATTGCATTCCAGTACGTCTCTCACTCACTAGACCCATCTTTCATTTAAACTTGGTTCTACCAAACCACGGATACTGAGAGTTAGAAATTGACAAAACATGATGAACGATCCAAATTTAATTCTCGACTTAGAAAACCAGTACTACTTTTTGAACGTTTTATTTTTGTTTGAAAATCGAGTCACATCCATATATATGTTTGTTGTCCAAAGTTTAAGGAAAGTGTCAAAAGCCTAAAAAAGAGTTCAAGGGGAAATTAAAAGTTTATTCTTCTTTATCATATACACGGTCATCAGTTATATATAGTGATGAGTCAATTTTGCTTCTAATACTCATGTTCAATTTTGCATTCATTGAAATTGACTCTTATTTGATACTCAACACACCGAAGAAGACCTAGCGATATGAACCTATAAGACAATTTTATCGCTTTTCATGTGATTGAACAAATAGAAAAATGCATGAAAAAAAGATTAATCCCATGCATATTTTCTTTTAAAGTGACAGAATTGCTAGAGTTTATATCATTGCGATGGAAAAAAATTTGAAATAAAGATATTAAAGAGATTGGGAAAGTTCACCTAAAACTCCACAATGATAAGAAAATAGAAAAAATTCTTTATATTATATGGATAATTGCCCTTTTGATTTGGTGGCCAAGTTTGCTCACATGGATTAAAGTAAAGATGGAAAGAACAATTAATTTTCTACATACATAATGCAACGAATTAAATAAGTAAATAAAATTATAAGATTTTTTTTTTGGGCTGGGGATGAGGAAAAATATATAAAATATTATGTAGTTAGAAAAATGGAGAGTCTCGCAGTTTTTTTCAAGTTCCCATAATTGATGGGAAAGAAGAAGGGATGGAGAGTATGGTACGACTAATCAACTTTTACAAATATTCCCCATAATTAATTGATGGGTTTTTTTTTAAATATCACATACAATTAGTAGTCAATATATACTTACGATTAATATTAATTAACTTGCAAAATTTATCACTTCATGATAAATTAAAGTAACAAGAGTAACTCGAACATTTGTTTTTTTTTTTGCCCCAAATGTAAAGATTTGAACTGATGATTTGATCTATAATAGGTGTCTAAACAAGAATGAACAAACATGCTTTTGATTACGCATTTACAATTTAAGGGCAAACAAAAGTAATAACAATTGTACTCTCGAGGACGTGTATTTACACACACACTCTTTTAATAATGATACTGATAATGTCATATCAAAGAAGTATATAAGAAAAAAAAATTAATTAACAGAAAGCAACTGATATGGCCCATCTCATGTCTACTCAGTGTTAGCCCAATGACGTCGTGATCTCCGTCTCCCTCCACCACTCTCTTCTTTTCTTCTTCTCCTATTCCTTTCACCTTTCACCTGTCTATCATCTCGATCTCCTTCAAATTTATCACACAGAAACAAACACTAGTGATCGATCTTACTTCATTATTCGCATATCAGTATGTGATATACCCCAAGAAGAACAACAACATGTCTAGTAGTGGGATGGATTTAACTGCAGAAGGGTCGTCTTCTTCCTCGAGCCCTACACTGAGCCGCTATGAGTCCCAAAAGAGAAGGGATTGGAACACATTTGGGCAGTACCTGAAGAACCA
>JANTPZ010142812.1:0-18745 GCA_025593235.1 Vachellia pachyceras
TTTAAGTCAATTATTTATAATAAATGTGTTAATTTTTCTACAATGCACTCTGATGATGATCATAGCTGGTAGTTAAAAAAGATGATTTGCGTGTTGTGCAATGGAATGCGAACAGTATGTTCTGAAATGTATGTCAGTGAAATGAAGTACTTTGTATCCTATTTATATTAATATTTATTAACATTATAAATATTAGTATTGGTGGGATAATATTTAAAAATTGGCATGGCATGCCCATACCTCAGGCAATACATTAATAACTCCTCTCAATTTTGAAACTATATCATTCATTGTAGGTCTTAACCTTCACATCAAGTTCATCCTTTTCGCATGAGTGCAAAATGGGGTCAATCATAAAATTTATGCTTATGTTGTTTTTTATGTGATCAACCGCCTAAGAAGTTCATGAAAGTTTAATTTAAATACTGATACAAAGAGTCTAAGGAACATATAAGAAATGCAGGGAGGATTGAGTGATCTTTGAAACTTACTAATTCGTTGAGATGACCTTGTTCTTGGGAGTAAGGGAGTTTTCCAGAAATTAGTTTAAGCAACAACATTCCAAAATTGCAGACATTTGTTGCAGGATCTGCATACTGTTGCTTTCATATAATCACGGATGAAACATTATTAGAACCTTATGTGTTACAGGTGAGTTCATATGTTCAATTTATGTGTGGTTGTGAACTCTATTTTCCTAACTTTAAATGATTGGCACGCGTAGCAAATGGCCCTTATGTTGGTCCATGCATGGCCACCAACCTGATCGACAAGTGCTGGAGATGTGATTCGAACTGGGAAAAAAAGCCAAAAGTTGGCTGATTGTGCACTAGGATTTGGCAAAGGCATAACTGGTGAAAGGGTGGTCCATACTATATGGTGACAGATCCCTCATCTGATGATATGATTAACCCCAAAATAGGTACCCTTAGGTACGCTGTTACATGGAACGGTCCATTATGGATTATCTTTAGAGGCAGCAGGGTGATTAGGCTACAACAAGAGCCAATTATGACTGGGGATAAGACCCTTGATGGCAAAGGAGCCAATGTTATAATCACGAGAGGGGCCGGCATTACCAGCCAGTTTATCAAGAATGTGATCATCCGTAACATTAAGATCTTCAATGTAGTGTCTACAAGTGGTGGAATGATTAGAGATAGTGAAGACCATTACGGTTTGAGGACAAGAAGCGATGGTGATGGCATTTCAATCTTTGGCTCCGTCAAAGTTTGGATTGATCATGTTTCCATGAGCAATTGTGGGGATGGACTCATAGACGCCATCATAGGATCTACTGCTATCATCATGTCCAACAGACATTTCACAAAGCACAATGAGGTAAATCAAATTGGTGTTTCCTTTCCTTTTAAACTAGGTTTTGAGAAATGAAACACCGTTTCTTGAACATTTTTCCTTTTCCGGCGCCATACTACGATGTAGGTGATATTGTTCGACGCCAGTGACAGCTATGCTGGGATCAGATTATGCAAATCGCAGTGCCGTTCAATCACTTTGGCCAAGGATTAATCCAGAGGATGGCAAGGTGTAGGTGGGGTTTCGTTCATGTGGTTAACAATGACTACATTCACTGGGAAATGTACGCCTTTTGTGGTAGCAATCATCCTACCATTATCAGTGAGGGTAACAGATTCATAGCCCCAAATAACCTGTTCACCAAAGAGGTATTAATATAACTATTTAAAAATCAGGATGGGTTGCCCATAAATCAAACAACCAAAGAAAACCATACAGCCAAAATAGTCCTTGGATATATAACTCCATTGTTAATCATGAGACAATAAAAGGCAATATCAGACAGCCAAAACAGTCATGTAGCTATATATTGTTTTTGCCGAGCACGATCAGCTAAAACAACAAAACCATAAAAGACAAGAATAATTGGACAACTGCAAAGGGCATTTGTAATTGATGTTAAATGTAGGTGTTACCAAGTTAATTTGACTAGAGCTAGAGGCAGCCTGTGAGGATTTCAGCAATATTATTGATAATTTTAAGTTGAGATTGCTGTTGTTTCTACTACAGCGACTTATTCCAAAGAATACGGAGATGCTCTACAGAAAAAAGGTTGGTTACTTCCAAAGCCAACAAGAATGCCGAAACAAATTCATTTGAATATTTGGATTCTATTGAATGTATAACCATCAATTCTCAAGTTCCTTTTACTAATTATATTTTTTCCGAAAATCTTCTGATCAGTACATTGTCTTGTGTAAACCATAAGAAGTTTATCAGTCTTGTTGGCTTATGAGGAAATTCAAGCCCTTTCTATTTCACTTATAATTCATAATTCTTATTATTATTATTATTATTATTATTTATATCATAGTTTTATTAATACAAAAAAAGATAAAAATAATATAACATTATCTGCCTCATGACACAATATATATATATATATATATGCATATAAAATATTCCAACTATAGCGACATTTTTTTGGTCTCCTATTCCAAAGATAGTAAAGTGGATCTGACGATACGCAAAAAGGAGGCGATCGGTTGGTGAGTCAGCGAGGGTAGGGCAAGGGGCATGTTTGGGAAGCCACTTTCTCCCCAAAATCTCCTAGAAAATTTGGGGGGTTCAAATACAATATTGAGCCCCACATCATTGTCTCCCTCTCACTTTTCCTCCCCCCTATATTCTCTTGTAATCCAAACAGGGGAATATCCTTTTTCTCCCCTAATTCTCTCTCCATCCAAACACACAGTAAGTCTTCATATTACAAAGTATTCTAACAATTACACAAGTAATAAGCTGATTGGAAGCTTAGTACATTTTCGAAGCGATAGATTTGATGTTTGCATTCATATGCAAGGCGAATTGTGTTAAAACTGAACCAAGAACTAGGAAAATGTTAACATGCTCTATTGTTCCATTAGAAGCACAATTACGTTGATAGCGTCACAAATCAAGTAATCTTGGGACAAAAAAGAAAGAGACTACAAATTTATTGTATGTGATGGAAATGACGGTACTTGCTGAAAGAGAAAGAGGCATCATCTGAAGAACATAAACTAATTTCAGGTAGGAAACACAAGATATACACATCTCATATCTGCTATTTGAATTTTAAAAACATAACTTGATGAAAAAGGCATAGTACTTTGAATCCCATCACTCATATTTCACAAAATTTCATCTTAGAAGTCAACTGGCTTTATCCAACATTCGTCTCAACACATGTTTTGTTGAAGAGCACATAAAGCTCTTAGAAACAAAAATACAAAAACATGTTGAACAATACTTACAAACTCATAAAATCTGAACTCTACTGTCAATGCAATGAACGCCCAACCAATTGCAAAGGTCACCATCATTTGGATTCCAATTCATCAAAGCTCCATAAGGATCAAAAGTTATTCTATCTCAGAACTCCAACAAGGCTAACCCTGCATTTTGAATGGGATTGTGAAAGTACTAATAGAGGGCTTCAAAAAGGAGGAAGAGGAGGACATATTGTTGGGATCACCTTCATTGTTCAACGACCAACACGATTGAATTTCCCACAAAGAAATCAAGACAATATATATTTTGAGCCATAATCCAAGTTGGTTCCATCTAATCCCCATTGCTTTCTGAAGCCAATACAAAAGTAATTGAAGCTGTATCTATATCCCTTTGAATTCAATAAAATACAAAATTTGCACTGCCAGGTCTTATACGCAGAAAAAGAAACACATAATCTTCAATCAACTGAACTCTTTGCAATAGGCACAGAGAAACTTTCAGTAGCTACACAAATATCCTACTTTCCCATTATTTTGAGAACATCTTCAACCTTCCTTTCAGGAAGTCTCTCCAATTGATCCAATGCACATTTCCAAGCATCCATACTTTTATTGTTTAATTTGGAGCCCATCGCTTTCAAAGCCGAAGGAAGGCCTTGCGCATACCTCACCAGATTTTTGGACATTTCTTCATACACATCTGGAGGTTTGTCTGAGTGGAAGGCAGACCGAGAGAAAAGCTCGAGAGAATCATCGTTATTTAGCCCCTTCATTTCATATTCTTTATCAACAAGACCATCAATCAGTACTTGCTTATTTCTTGTTGTTATAATGACTTTGCTGCCATTTCCACACCACTCACGACCTCCCATAAGTTGTTCTAATTGTTTCATCTTATCCACATCATCAAGAACAAGAAGAACTCTTCTGTGGCATAGCCTCTGCTTTATCTTGGAGATCCCTTCATCAACACTTGTTAACTTGATCGTTTTCTTCTCATCAAGGATCTCTAATAGAAGTGTCTTTTGAAGACGTACCATGCCTTTGGATCCTTTTGGAGCTTCTCTGATGTCGGAAAGAAAGCAAGCCTTTTCAAACTGGAGGACAATTGAATTGTATGCAGCTTTTGCAAGCATCGTTTTGCCGACTCCTGCAGTTCCATGAATTCCTATAATGGACGCAGTCTCAAGAAGTGAAGTCACGTCTTTTATGCAAGTGTTGAGTCCAACAATGTGCTCCTCAATATGTAATTGTTTAGGCGGTAACTTGGAAAATGCCTCCTCAACAATCTTCTGAACAAAGTCATATTCAGATCTACACATAATGAACACATTGACGCTTCTTTATCACCATAAAGTTTAAAGGATAAATCAAGTCATTTCCTTTTCATCATTTCATCAAAATGATGTACAAAATAAAATGAAGAAAGCAAAGCTGAAAACAAAACCTGAGAGTTGAAATGATAAAAGCTCAGTTGGTAGTCAGTAAGTCACATTAATAGTTGGTAAACACACTAGAGCTTCAGCATACTCACAAATACAATTATCCTTTAGTCTTGATAATTCAGTTAACAGATTCAACAAATTTGCCTATGTTAACGAGTTGATTCTCTTTCTGGTCCAAAGAAAGTGATTCTCTAACACCATATTTTGATTATGTTTTCTAAAGTTCTTATTTGGGTCCTCTAAAATTGTATCTTCCATACCCTTATCACCCCTCAAGTCCTGACTAGTTAGCAAAAATGCTGTGGCCTAACTTCAAGTTGAATAAGCAATCCAAAAAAAAAAAAACCAAACATTCAGATACCAACAAATTTAACTGAGACGACACATTTTTAAGAACCATAACATCAGTTTACTCAAATTTTTAGTAGAATTACGAAATTTACAAATTGCTCCACATTTGATCCCAATGTCCACGCTAAACATATGATTAATATGGATAATATAATTATTTTGAATAATTATTATCGAAAAAGCTATATCTTTCATATCTTAATTAAAACCATAAAAATTCAATGTATTTTCGGTACTGACCCTTTATCAAAATGCCATCCAGACAAACCGGCGGCTTCCTTCAAAGCCGACTTCCATTTCTGAACCCTTTTGTCTCCAAAGCTCTGTTGATGAGCAACCATGGCTTCGTCATACTTATCTTTCTGATGCCGAACAATAGTCGGTTCTATTTTGTAGAAGATAGGAAAAACCACATGCTTCTTTTTCCTCCGGTACCTCATAATCTTGACGAGCTCATCGAGGCAATCAGAGGAAGAAGCATAATCCTCAGAAAACACGAGAATAGAAACCTTTGATTTCTTAATTACTCTAAGAGGATCAGGAGATGCATGAACTTGTTTCCTTCTCCTCTTCCTTTTCCTCTTCCTCAGTTTCTTGTTGTCGACGAAGATTTTGTCGATTCCCTTTTTGCGCAAAGCATCACAGAGGATGGTAGTGAGTGTTGATTCACCAGTGAAATTCAGGAAAACATCGTAGTGATTGGAAGTTGATTCGCTGGAGGACGACCCAGAAGATGACGGCTCTTGATTTGGAGCTATCATAACTAAGAGATAGAGTTATTGGAATTGGAAGAATGCGATCCGCTTAATACATAGCGCCGATATGGTTTCCTCCTGCTCCTGAGTTCTGAGATGAACATTGGTAAAGGCGTTATCGAAATTTCATGGAAGGTGCCCTTCGGGATGACTTTCTCCGCTCCTTCGCAGTTCTCACACAGCGCCTCTGACTCTCGGCATTGTTTGGTACGCGGAGTGAGAATACCCTATTTGTGTGCAGACTGGCCGAAGAAAAGTATCAATTTTTTGGTTGGAAACGGACAGCGGATGGAAAAATCACAGAAACAATATCGTAGCGTGTGTATGTAAAAGTCTTGGTTTTTTTTTTTTTTTGGTGAAACAGGGCAAAGCCCAGGAGAACTACAACTCAGCAATCCAGACGAGGGCGACGGATGCCCTCACTATCTTCATCAACTAGCATGGAAACAGCATCCGGCGGCGATATCCATATCACCTTCTGGTCCCTTTGCGTAATACACAGGTTAGCTAATTTATCAGCACACATATTCCCTTCCCTATACGTATGTCTGACAACAACTTGCCACTCTTTCCTCAACAAGTTCCTAATTCTCATGATAAGCTTGGATCCGCCTCTGAGATTTTGCCCCGAGTTGATTTCTTCCACAAGCACAGCAGCATCAGTTTCAGCAATAACTTTTTTGAAGCCCAAATCCCAGGCGATCTGCAGACCCTCTAGCAATCCCCACGACTCAGCAGTAAAAGGAGAACATGGTTCCAACTTCTGTGTGAAACCCCTGATCCATTCACCTTGATCCCCCCTAATTAAACCTCCACATCCAGCAGTGCCAGATTTTAGCACCATACCATCGGTATTTAATTTACACCACCCAGGTTCCGGTTTCTGCCAACTTATATATTGCACCTCCCTCATCCCCTTCTGATTGAGCTGATCATCCCATAAAGACCTGTAAAAATCAAGGTGTTGGAGGATATCCTTTTTTCCATCAGTAGGCCTCTCAAACCCTTCCTCATGAACCTTTTTGTTTCTCCACTTCCACATCAACCAGCAACCTATAGCAAAAATGCTGGCCCAATCAACATTTTGAGCTAGCTCAGCTACCTCTAAAATATTCCACTTAACCCAGTTTCCCAAATTCAGCTTGAAGAACTTCTCCTCCATCCTACCATGAAGAAATTGTTTCCATGTAGCTGAGGTCGTGGGACAATCCCTAAGAACATGTAAAGTGTCTTCCTTCTCTAAATGACATAGGGGGCAAATGTCTGATTCCCCTCCCCACCTGCAAGTCCGAGTCTTGGTAGCAATTCTGTCGTGAACTATCAGCCAAATGAAAGTACGCACCCTTTCAGGTACCCTGAGCTTCCACACTGCTTTCCATATCTTATTTGAAGAATTCATGTCCTCTCCAATTAACCACTTATAAGCTGATGCTATAGAGAACTTACCATTTGCAGCTAATCTCCATCTCGCTTGATCAGGACCAGTCTCAGGAACTGGCGGCGTCATCTCCATGATCCTAGCTTGGATCTCCTCAGGTATATAAGTCTCAACTTCTGCTAGCTCCCACTCACCAGCATTGTTCAACAGGTCATTAACCGAAAAGGACATATGGAAGTTCTGAGTATAAATAAATTTTTTCCCAGAAAAGGACATATGGATAAAATGTTAACCGAAACCAAAGTTGGTGTGAATATTATTATGTGGATGTTTATGATTACTCTCAATTATCTTTTATATCTCTTTATTATCTCACGTAATCTTTGATATTAATTTACCTGAAACTATAAATCTATACATATAAATATAAAGTATTATACACTTTCAGTAAGAGCTCTATCTTCTATTGCTCTCTAATTTTCTCTCTCTCATCTTCTTTCGTTAAATTCATAGTAAGTATATTTGTTCTTTTAGTCTTGTTTGAAAACCATTTTGAAAATAGCCTTTACAGATTCCGAGGTAAAACCTAAGTTTTGGAGAATAGATTTTGGAAAATAGCTTTTACAGATTATGAGACAAAAACTAGGGTTTGAAAAGTGGTTTATGTTTGGGAAATTATTGTATGTGTTTGGAAAGTTCGTTGGGATAAATGAATTTACAGATTTTGAGGTATTTTGCGAATTCCAAGATGGTTTTATGGATTTCGAGATGGTTTTAATAAATTTCGAGATGGTTTTTACAGATTTTGAGATGATTTTATCTCGACTTACGTGTATTGTTTGGGAAATGGTGTTCCCAAACAAGCACATTAACTTTTATGGATTCCTAGGCAAAAAAGTTGGTAGGAAAGAGAAAAGAGAAAATGAAAAGTAGGAAATAAGAAAGAGAAAAAAGAAAAAATATGAGAGAGGAAAGAGAAAGAAAGAAAAAGTAGGAAGGAGTAAAGAGAAAAAAGGAAAAAAGTAGGAAAGATGAAAAAGAAAGAAGGAAAAAAGTAGGAAAAAGAAAACCTAAGTTTCAAATTGAGATTTTGTAACCAAAATAGCTTTTCAAAAAAAAAATTTTTGTGTGCTTGGACAAAACCTAAATTTTAGAGTAAAACCTAGGTTTTAAAATCAAATCTAACTTTCAGGAAGAGGAGGTAAACAACCAGGTTGGCACACAACCAAAGGGGAGCAATAGTGTGGCAAGGCTACAATTTTGAGAAAGAATAATTATACACACTATCTTAACTTATTTACAAGTCATTTTCGATATGTTTCATCAATATGAAAAAACATTAAAATCTTATTAACTTCATTTTAAAATTAAATAACTTTTTAACCCTACCACTCTTTAATATATATTATACTTTTTGAGAAAATGTTGATACAATAATAAATAAAAATAAAAATTATACATTTATATAAAAATTTGATAACGTGACTTGCAAAGAAAACGAAAAAAAAAAAATCTCTCGTTGCACTAGCAATAAAGAGGATTATGGAAGTATCTATTCAAGGCATGATTTAGCAGGAGATAAACTTGTGGGCTTTGTTCTTCTTTGTACTAATATTCGCTTTGAGAGTGTTGGCATTAGTAGATGAATTACGATATGTAATTTGCATCCCCTTCAAAGGATGGGTTACCATCAAAATTGAATTTTGCAAAAGTAGTTACTTTTCTAAAATATAATGCACCAAAGTTTAAACTCTAGTTGATATTAGTATTCACACTTAGTATTTGATAGTACCTGTAGAATTAATTCCATAGTACTTTAGCAAGAAAATGAACTAAGGATGGTTTTTCTTACCAATACAAGTGCCTATTTGGATTAGCAGTAAAAACTACTTTTACGATTTACTTTACAGTTTATAAGGTACATATGTTAGATGAGTTTTGTCTCAACTTGGATAAATATATTTTTGTAACATCATCCTAAACCAGCTGTAAGCTTGTCATGAAATGCCTAGTACCTTGAATAAGCCTAAGCTTTAGTGAATAAGTATATGCTATTTACTCAAAATCTCTCATAATGTGGTGAATAAATGTTTAAATATCTGCTAAGAGAGGTGATAACATTTCGAACCAATTTGCCATGGTATAAAAAAAGTTGATTTACGCAAGTTGAGACAAACTCATTTCACATGCTTACATTGTAAATCATAAATGATGTTGAAAAATAGTTTCAATAGCTAATTCACTAATTCAAATGGTCACTTAATATCTAAGAGGTGCTTATCATCGTTAGAATAATGTTTGTTAACACTTAACAACCATGTGTGTAGATATTGGAGAAGTGTGTTATTCTAAACGTTTGAAGCAGATTTTGAATATATATTTTTCTAGTTTTAATTACAGCCATGTGTGTCTCAAAAGGCTTCTATGCCTATAAAATGATGGGTTATTTAGATAAGTGGTGAAACCTTTTTTCCAGTATGATTTATGACATACGAGGTAAGTATGTGAGAAGAATTTTTTCTCAACTTCCATGAACGTGATTTTCTAAAGATTAAACAAACAAGCGTTTTGTCTCGATTTGCATTGTCCCAAGTGATCCTTTATGGAAAACAGAGCATTCGTTAAATTGCTTTATGAATAAATCTAGCAGCCTTGATGAATTGTCATTAGCGACCTTAATGTCGTTCACATAAATAATACAATGTAAGTATTGTCATTTTGTTTGAAGAAAAACTTTTCTTACATTAATATTAAAAAATTTTGATTTAATTTTTTATTTACTTTAGCAGCATCAATTATTTATAATTGAAAAAAAT
The DNA here is from genome assembly GCA_025593235.1 of Vachellia pachyceras. Classification (NCBI taxonomy): domain Eukaryota; kingdom Viridiplantae; phylum Streptophyta; class Magnoliopsida; order Fabales; family Fabaceae; genus Vachellia; species Vachellia pachyceras. Next base: position 9,997 of record JANTPZ010142812.1, read on the forward strand.
AAAACGGTGAAGGCATAGGGAAAAAATAGAGCTGATTGGATTATTCGGGTTATATTTAAAGAATCAAAATTTGACCTTAATTATTAATACAGATATATAATAAACGAGAGGGGGAAATGACTTTTTGTAGGAATAACTTCATGGTGAAATGACATTCGTCTAAGTATGGATATGCTATGCCACCTCCTAAACGCTTCAATGACGCTGATTACAGTGTTGGATCGAATAAAACTCTTAGCTACACTGAAAATCAACAATCTTGCATAACTAAAAATCTTTATTTTAACGAACACTGGCCAGCAAATAACATTTGATAGTCCTAATAGTGCAAGAATCTCCAGAGATGCTTACCCATTGGAAAAATTATCTTTCTCTTGTAACGTGAATGAAAATTTTGGTATGGTTTAGTTCTGCATACATGAGAGGAAACACAATTAAGAATATGGTTAAGATGCTCCCAGCACATGAAGTATTTTCCAAGTGGCACTCAATATCCTAATTAAATATATAATTCATCCCACACCCTAAAGTATTTAATTTGTTTAGTAATATCCAATATCTTAAAGTATTTTTGCTGCAATTTTACTTTTAAAGTATTTTTCTCAACACCAATGAGCCTCCTAAATTTATCATACTGAGTAGTACTTTAAAAAATGGTTTAGATATGCTAGATAAATCAAAGAAATTTTGACTGTGTGTTAAATGTAACTTGACACCATTAACAATAAGCAAGAAAAAAAAACTTGAAACGACAATTAAAATTAAGTAATAGAGGCTTCACCTTGTCCTTTTCTTTTTGCTACGGAGTTTTCCTTCATCAGTAGCCTTGAACTTTCTCAGGAGCTTCTTGGGTGGTTCATTAGGAAGAGAAGCTATCGCCCTTCGTTTCAGTGAAGATCTTGAAAGCAAAGGAGACTTGATGAACTGGATATTCTCCATGTTTGTTTGTTGCTTGTCCACATAAACTCCACATTTAACTATGGAGATCTGATGTGGAAGACATCTAACTTGTATTTCCACATCATTCCAATCCAGTTCTAGAAACTTACTAAGCCCCACCAACTCTTGTTCCCTAAAATCCTTAAGCAGATCAAATAAGAACACATGACCTTGTTTACCAAAGAAAACAAGCACACGACCTTGTTCACTTGCTTCATCAGGAGCATCAATTTGTATCCATGGATTCTTACGACCATTGATTCTCATAAAAACTTGGAAGAAGTGTCTCCTCATCGTGTTCACTTTTCTGGACTGAATTGCAATGACAGTACGAGGGAATCTTTTCCCACGAGCACGAAACGATAATGTCCCTCCTTTACAGCAATGGTCGAACCAATCGGGAATTGTTGTTGCTGGCGCACCGATTCCGAGACAAAAGCAATTTTTTGCCTGACCAAAGGCATGTAAGTTTTGTTATTTATAAATATTTTCAAGTAACTTATGTCTCCTAATAGTCAAAATGCTTCCAATCTTTCTATTCTTTCTATACCCTTCACTAAGTTTTAAACATAAAAGAAGGATAAAACGCTCTTAACTCGGCTACACTTACAAGAAGCTCCAATTGTGACCTGATTCCCAGAAATTCATTACCCCCACAGATAAAGAATTCACCTTCCAATAAAACCTAATTTTATGGACGGTGTTATCTTGTACAGGCAATGTGTGCTATGTAAGCAGAAAAATTCAAATCAGCAACCTATTCCCTTGAACGTTAATTTGTGGATAGAGAACAAATTAGACGGACAGAGTTAAAGTTATATTTGTTAGATTGTAATTTGTAATAGGCACTAGAAATGTGAGGATATCTGTTAGTCTGTTAGTATGTTAGAATATTCCCTGACTACACCGTTATAGAAATGTTCACAGGTGGCAGTCATGTATTGGTTTTGTTATTCTCCTATTGTTGCTGTACAGTCGGTTGTATCAATATATATAGTAACAATGGATATGCTCTGTGCATCATTCAGTAATTCATAGCTTTCTCATACTGTGAGTTTCATCAGTTTTTCTATCTATATTAAACAGCACATTATTGGCAACAACTATTCAAATTATGCAAAATAAACAATTGGATAGATTTAATTAGAAGCGGTATAGGTGTAAGAGATGTATCTTTTTCTCAAATATATGGGTATTTGTGAAGATGATGAGTGTGAGAGATAATGAGTGACCAAATAGGAAAAGAAACAAGAGAGAATAAGTGGAAAAAATACGAGAAAGATATATAATTAATGTTAAAAATGGAGAGTGCATTAATTTTTTAGAGAAAGCCAAATTATTATTTATATATAGAACTAAGCCTTTGTAAAAAAATGTTACTTACAAATAAGAGCAAATAGAGTATTCGTTATGCTCCTAGATGTAGGAATTGATGCTTAGAACCTAATGTAAGATTTCAATATACTTTATTCCCTAAATTAATAAAGTGTTCTCCTAACTATCCATTTTAATTGCATGTATCAAAAGAAGATTTTCATACGGGAGTACAGCAAAAGAAACAGAAAAGAGACAAAAGCCTGATAAATACCTGAGACCAAAGATTGCCTAACGACTCCATAGTTAATGATATGCAATTCTCTGCCCTTATGTCCTGCAACTTCAATGGTAGCTTTGGTATGTCCCTTAGCCTCTTGCAATTAGTCACGTCTAGTTTCCTCATATTAGCGCACTCTTTAATGCACTCAGGAAGTGACACAAAGTCATTCCTTGACAGATTTAAGTCTTGCACATTCCGGAAGCAATTCAGAGTTAGGTAAATATCTTCATCCAATAGACCACATTTCTCAAGATCCAAGTACTCCAAGTTTGTATAGCTAATAGCTTCTGGTTGGTTCTCTTGCATTATTCTCCTCAGGGATTCTCTGCCATGAGGTTGAATACCTCCCAAATCAAATGTGCTAAGATTTTGCAACATCAATAAGCTGTTTGGAAGCTCCCTAAGACTTTTGCAGGACCTTATAAACAAAGTTTCAAGCCTCGGAAGATTTCCAATGGAAGATGGGAGCTCTGTAATGCCAGTTTCACTTACATAAATATCTGTTAGTGAATCCATGTTTCCCACTATATGTGGGAAGTAGTCAAGACTCTTGCATTCTCTGAGATTAAGTTCTTCCAGAGATGGCATGTTGATTTGATGTGGAAATCTTATAAGGTTAGTGCATTCACTTACATCTAATCGAATCAACCTAGAGAGAGATCCTACAGAATCATGAACTTCAATCAGATTTTGACACCCTTGAAACAACAATCTTCTTAAGCTTTGGAACTGAGACATGTCAGGTACTTCGGTTATGAATTCACAATGTGAGAAATCCATATGTGTAACATGCTCAAACTTCTGCAAAACAAAGCAGAAACTATAAGAATTATAGATAATTATTGTAATGGGAGGGATTATAAGTATGATGATTACTTCAAAAATACAAGGAGATTTTTGGTAATTTAAAAAACACATGAGAGTAAGGTCTGCAAAAAATTAATAAAAAATAGAAGGAAAGTCAAATTAATTTGTTCTTAAGGGAAAATTATGACCAAAGAATCAAACCGAATGAAATTCTAATGCTTATATAAAGGTTACCTTAAATGGTTCTGCCAAGGCGAAGAGACTTCTATGTAACTTGAAATAGACTAGTTTTGTAGGAGAAAAATCTGATGGTAAGGTCATAGAAGGATATCCTTCCCAGTCAAGCAATCTTAAGCTATTGGGAAAATACCTGGGACTGGTTGAAAATTGAGTATTTCGAACCATAAGAATTTTAAGGTTATTCATCTTCTCAAAGGCTAAACCGCTCCACATCACTTCTTGTTGTTGAGGTGGATCAAGCATTATTCCTTCAATATTGTTGCTTCCCTGTAAAGATGTTCAAATAAGTAAGTTATACATTGCAAACTTAAAAGGAAATTATTAAATTTAATGTGTGTACATATGAAAAAACATATTTAAGATTTCGATAAACTTACTAAGTTTTCTCGCAATATTTTAAGCACATCTTTGTAATACCACAATCTACTACGATTACCAGGATCTGATGGCGCCTCCTGCCTAACAATCTCCCTTCCCATTTGTTGTATTAGATCATGCATGTACACGCGACCATTATCATCACGAATGGTTATTAGAGACTTTTCAACAAGAACTTCAATATAAAACCTTGCTCCATAATCACAAGCTTCTAGTACCTCTTCAACAAATTCCAATTTCTCCTTTTTAAAGAAGCAAGCAATATCTAAGAAGATATGCTTAGCATCATCTTGTAAGCAATCATAACTTATCTTTAGTACCTCATGAATTGTTTTTTCCGGGATTTGATCATATTGTTTCAATGTACTCTTCCATTCATCTAAGTTTTTATGCGCCAAATTGGAGCCTATTAATCTTAAAGCTAGAGGAAGGCCTTTTACATGACTTACAACATAATTGGACATATCATGATAGCCTTTTAGAGGTAGGCTCATATGAAAGGCATGCCAACAAAAAAGTTCCAAGGAGTCATGTTTGTTTAGTTCCTTCATTTCATATGTTTTTTCGACATTATGAGCAATAAGCAATTGCTTGTTTCTTGTTGTTATAATGACCTTGCTTCCACAACCAAACCAACTACTCCCACCTGCAAGTTTTTCTAATTGTTCAACCTCATCAACATCATCAAGAACCAATAGAACTTTTTTGTTAGAGAGTCTATGTTTTATTCTTGATATTCCTTCATCAATACTACCAAAAGTCATCTTCTTTTCCTCAAGAATTTCTGATAGAATTGACTGTTGAAGACGAACAATGCCTTTGTATTTGTTTGATTCTTCTCTGATATCAAACAAAAAGCATGCACCTTCATATTTGTAGAAGATTGAATTGTAGACAGCTTTTGCAAGAGTTGTTTTGCCAATTCCACCAGTTCCATGAATTCCCAACATACAAACTCTATCATCAGATTTATCTAAAATTGACATCACTTCTTCTATGTGAGGCTCAAGTCCAATCGTGTAATATGTGTTTTGAAAGCGTTTAGGAGGCAACATAACAAATGCATCTTCCACAATCCTTTCAATAAACCCAGACTCAAATCTACAAAAGCAAAAATTGTCTTTTTACTATGAAGATTATTCATGCAAAATGTGTTCTTTTTGTGCTTTTTTCTTGTTTATTAGGCTACTCAATGAAGTGGATTTTTTTATAGATAATATCAATATCAATATGCTCTCAAATGCTTTATTCCTTGTACTTTAATTTGCAATGTTTAATTCAAATTATAAATTATAAAATATTTGCTGCTCAAACGATACTGTTTAAATAAATCCAAACAAATCAGGCTAACATATTAAGGACGAAAATATGAAAGAATAAAATAGATAATAAAATTAAACTTTGAAATACACGAAATTAATAAGAAATTTCATCATTATCAGATAGTATAAAATTAATTTATATACCAAATCACACTATTCACAAAGCTTAAGAGTAATTTACCTTTCATATTCCGTAAGATATATAATATCTATGTGTCTAGTTTATTAAAAGGCTAACTCATTCTGCAGTTATATTTGAATGTCCAAAATAGTATTCCAAAGTACCGTCTTAAGAACTTTGAAAAATTGCCCAACTTCTAATATACATAGATTGTCTGCTTAAAAACGTGTCTTCTACACGATTTCCGAAATAATCGATCCCGTGGTAATCATATTACTTGTATATATCATTAACGTTTACAGATTGAGTATTGGAAATTTCATCTTCAGAAGGCAGTTAATTAGGACATAATGCAGCAAACTTGCGTACCCGTCTTCAAAAAGCCATGCTGTTGACAAACTCGAAGCTTCAGATAAAGCATACCTCCATTTGCATACTTTCTGCAAGTCATCTCTGAACTTATCTTCAAGAGCAGCCATGGCTTCCTCAAAGCTATTTCTCTGATACTGAACATCCAACGGATCTACCTTATAAAAGATGGGCATAACAATCTGGTTCTTCTGCTTCTTACACCAAACTATGTGGGCGAGTTCCTCTAGGCACCATGTGGAAGTAGCATAGTTTCTCGAAAACACAATAATGGAGATTCTGGATTTCTCAATGGCTTTAAGAAGCGTAGGTGAGATCTCTTCGCCTTTGCCAAGCTTCTTGTCGTCTATGAAGGCATTTATTCCCTTACGTCGCAAAGCATTATAGAGAGGCACAGTGAAGATGCGGCGAGTATCTTCACCTCTGAAACTCAGAAAAACATCGTACCTATACTTGGTTTTGCTGGTGAAGCTAATGGATGATGATGATGATGATGAAGCTACTTGAAGCGCCATGGCTGTGATAATCGCAATGGTGATGAAGCTAAGGTATAGAGATTTGAATAGTCAAACGAGGGAGAAATTTACTCAGTGTTTGATTCTCCATCTGAGCTGGTTGGAACGTGCAATCCGATGGTCTCACAAGTCAACCGTGAACATCTGTATTCAAATATGGCAGAAGAGCATCCCGCGTTTTTGTTTGACTTTTCTCTTGGAGCATCTTTTTTTTTTTTTTTGAAAAATGATGATTGAACCAGTCCAGAATCACTGGCTCATTCAATGGATGAACTGTAGTTGGATTATATTCAGACGAGTCATAATTAAAATAAAGAATGCAATCATGTATATGAAAAGGAATATTTAAATTTAAATAAATTAGCACCTATTTATATGGAAAAAAGCTGTCTCCATCACTATTAGATACTCATTTATTTCAAAATATTTTATTTGAACTAAGAAAAATGTTAGAAAATATATTAGCTATTAGTTCACTGCTTGAATGTAAAAATAATCTCAAAACAAGATTTATTAGAAAATAATTCAGGATAAGAAGTTAACTCAGACAAAAATAGACTTGGAGTTGGTGGCGGGCCATATTGATCACCTGCAATATCAAAAAAATGGAAAACTTTAATAAAACCTGTTTCTGAAACATAAAAAAATTATAGCAAAAAACAAGAAGATATGCAGAAAATTTTTTTTGAAGGCCTAAGGGTTTCGAGAAACCAAAGTTAATTAGTAACTGCGTATAAATTGATACAAAAGAATTCTATGTTTTAGTTGAATTCTGCAAAAAATATTTTCTAAAAGGGGGACAGACAACCGTTTAAAACAAGGAATGTTATGAACAAAAATGCGCGCGCGCACAGGGCAAGGAGCAAATACGCACATTCTAAACCAAATCACTTTCCTTGGCAAAAAAAAAAAAAACCAAATCACTTTCAAGTATATTTTAAAGAACACTGCAATGGACATACCAGGACCCTAGGGTAGGGGAACTTTAATTTGTAGTTAAGAATAACCTGGTGAATAGTGATACATATTACCAACCAAAGATGATTGAATAGTGATACCTAAATAATAATGTATAAGCAACGTGGATAATTTTTTTTATTTACCATCACGAAAAAGCAATGAGATTCCTTTTTGGATTTTTGCATTGCTTTCGACCATACTACGTCCTTAAATACACAAGAAAATTTTATTAAAAAAAATACACAAGAAAATGATCAATCATGAACAGTGAAAAAACCCCGTGATGTCCTTTAATTTTTAACCTTTCAATAACTTTATAATACCGAACAATATTGAAAAAATAATGCTGGATGCTATTTTAAAAATTTATTACTTTATAACAAAAATTGATTCCTCCATAGGGTTCAAAACATTACGGATCACCCTTTCTTGGCATTCTGAAAAAAATTTGAAATTCAAAACACTTCTCCACCGCTTTATTAAACGGACATTGTCCTTCCAGCAATGTTTTAAGCGCAAGCGGCAGACCGGCTTTTGTAAAGCTTCTTCCGTGTTTTCATCCCAGAAAGTAGAAATTAGCAAGGTACAGGAAACCGGACCGGTGATTGAACCGATCAAGGCAGTGGGTCAAGGGTCAGTGGGTCAGACCGGAGTCAAACCGGGGTTCAAACCGGTGAAGAATAAAAAATAAAAATATATTTTAATATTCCAAAAATTGTAAAAAGTAAATAGTAAATAGATTATATTCACACCCTTTAAAATTTAAAACTTCAAATAGTGATGCAAAATACTTTTTTTATACACTTGACACTTGGCTTTGGTATATGGAACAAAGTCTTCTGACTTGCTTTGGAATACGGATTTTGCGTGCCTAGCTGGGAAAGATGATATCTAGAGTAGATACATAATCTCTCTTTCTTGGCCACAGAGGCGTAAGAGGAGCAGTGTCCGTAGCTAACCCCAACCGACGGAAGGGCATTATTGCCGGGATTGATGGCATGAACGGCGACGCTACCAGTGATGGGGAAGCCCGTCAGCAGGAAAACATCTCTGAGTGTGTTTTTCTCTTCTTTCTTTTTGATTTCATTATCTCTGAAAATTTTTCTAGGAGTCATATTTTTTCCCCAGATTCACACACCGAATCAAAACCACAACTCCTTCATACTTTCACCATCGACCCCTCTGTCATCATGATGCTCCCTCCCATGGCTACCCCACTCTGATCTCTTAAGTGGGCATATGTAAGTGACTCACCCAAATCTCTCTGCCACACCCACACACCTCTCCCACCTTTTACGTCTTTCCATTTTCTGCCCCCACCCCTCATGGATTTGGGTAACATTGGTAGCATGCAATTCTCCAACGGTGGAGACGACGATTGCGATTCACCCGTGCAAAAAAAAACGGCTAACCCGCCCAACTCGGCGGTTCAACCGGGTTAATACCGGGTCAATCTGGTTCACACCGGTTTGACCCAGTTTAAACTGACCCGGGGTCAGTC
>JANTPZ010142814.1:0-35855 GCA_025593235.1 Vachellia pachyceras
AAATCAGATTATTAGATTTGAGTTTTGAAATTAAAGCTTTATATTGTGCAAGTTTATTTAGAGATGATTCTCTCCAGAGTTCTTTATTGAACCGACGATTTATCAAGGTCCGATCAACCTTGTAGCGTCTTCCAATACTTAAAATCATTGCCCTTTAGTGTTCAAGGGTTTGTTAACATTTGTTTAGCATTTTTGGGCGCATATATTTTTAATTGGTGTGGGTTCTTAGAATCTTTCTGTTTGGGTTCCCACCATAATACATTTAAAGGTAGTATTGTAATATATTTTCCTATTTATGTCAACTTTTTATAGTACTATATTTGACATTACAACAAAAAATTAATACTTACATATTATTACATTATAAAGATATATAAAAAGATAATATTATTTTTGCTTTATTTTTTGGGCCAAAGCAAAATAGTGTTTCATCGAAGACTTTTTTTTTTTTGATTTTGCACTTAAGCTCATGTTGATATTTTACCAATCCACTAGGGGTGTGACATCATTGGGCCTGTGGGTTGTGGTGGGCCAACCCGCAATTGGCAATCCGGCACATATGCGTAAGTGCTTGTTTAGTAAATCTCTACAACCATTTAAAATGCATTTTCATATAAGTTAGGATAAAATTTCTCTTCTACTCTTACGTAAAACTCTGTTAAAATCACTTGAAATAACTTAAATAAACTAATTTACATTATTCATTCAGACTCTAGTTTTTTCCCTCATTCTTCACTCAATCAAAACAACTTGCATGCACACGACTTTTTTAACCACAAAAAGCAGAAGCACTTTTTTGTACAAATTGAAGGCTAATTAATACTTATTGGGAAACTAACGGTTGATTGGTTGGATCAAAGTGGTAAGCGGCTTGTTCCAACTTAAGCAAGGTCTCGAGTTCGAGTTCTTATATATGCAGTAGTCACCGTTGGAAGACTCACCCACCATTTTCAGGTACTCGATCCGGGTTGGATCTGGATTAGTCGGGGCAAAGCTCCAAAGACCTGGCGGAAAAAAAAATACCCATAGTGAAAAAAACTAGAATGCAATAAGTCCACAACAAATAAAAGCCCAAGGCCCAAACAATATGGAATTAGCTGCACGGCAAATGCGATAAACACGTGGCAATCTATTCGGCATTTCTCTATCACATGTACTCTATTCAAAACAGCGTCAAAGTTACAGTTATATCAATTATTTGCCTTTTGTCATTTTTTAATACTTTTGAAATTGATTTCTTCATATATGATTTGAACAATTCTTTGCCAAACTTAATTTTTATAGAAATCTATTAGAGTATATAATTAATCATGATCAATTAAAAAACACTTTCAAGTAAGTTGAATTAAAACGCATCTCTTGCACTTTGACGTAATATTTGGGAAACACGGGAAATCAATTATAAAACACTTGAGGCAAATCGAAAGAAAACTGTTTTCACGTATTTATTTTGAATTGTGTAAAATTATTTTTAAAAAGTTGATTCAAACTTTTAAAAAAATACTTTTGGGTAGCCAAGCCACAATTTCCAAAAAAATTTGCCAAACACTACAAATTGCTGGAAACACTATTGAAAATTGAAACCACGGTTTTGGAGGATGAGGTTTTTCAGCTTTTGGGTGAATTCATGGTAATTAATATTATTGTTAGATAATTCAGCGTAATAAATAAAAAATACCATCACCCCTCCCTCATTCTCTAGCACATTAATTTATATCATTTTTTAGTAATTTACATGTAGAAAAATTAATTATAAAAAAAATCACTGTGAGTAACGTAACACTACCTTTTTCTTTGCAATCAATTACAAAGACGAAACACCAACGGTTAGTTGGATCAAATGATAAGTGATTTGTTCCAGCTTAAACAAGATCTCGAGTTCAAATCCTTGTATATGCAGCAGTCACAGTTGGGAGACTTACCCACCATTTCCAGATGTGCGACACGGGTTGGATTCGAATTAGTCGGGACGAAGCTCCGAAGATTTGGACGAGAAACTAAAAAAAAATTATAAAGATGAAACAATGGTTTAGAGTTAAAATCCGTGATTTTCCTCAAGCAATATTTTTCGATTTTTTAAAACTTAATTCTTCAAAAATCACTTTTATTATTTTTTCTCGATAAATTATTTTTGAAAGTTAACCCAGACACTCTACAGAGTGTTCTAGATTTTCGTTAGCTCTTTCATAAACGTGTCCTTCCTCTGCCACTTATTCTTCTTCACTGTTACCTCCTTTTGAAATGGCTTATAATTATTGATTTCTGTAATGTAATGTAATGATGGACTGGATTGATTTCTGTATAGTTAACCAAAACAATCCACAGAGAAGAAAATGTATAGCCCATTTAGGAATCCCATTTTCCCAATGGACACATAAACCAAGACAAAAAAGCAACTCAAAATCCGTATTTTGAAATCTGTAAAAAATATTTCAAAATTTGTAAAATCATCTTAAAATCTGTAAAATTATCTTGGAATCTATAACTCCTCCCTCCCAACCGAATTTTGAAACAAACATAACATAAACCGTTCAGATTCAGTCTTAATTAGCAGTGGGAGTGAAGCTCTCCCCCCTTTCCTGTACAGCCAAACAAACAGAGCATATAAATCTACCCCTCGTCCCTGCAACCCAACGCACTCCAAAATGTCACCGTTGGAAAGCGAAGTCACCGCCGATGATCCCTCAGAGTTCAATGTCGAACCCAAAAGAAGAAGTAAAGACAATGAGGTAATTAATAAACCTACAATAAAATACACAAGTAATCAAGCATACATTATAATTAAATACAAGTAAAAAAAGGGCTAATATTAACTTTACCTTTAAGTGTTCCTAATAAAATGAAGCTTGAAATTTAGAATGGAAGGTAGCTTTAATGGATGGGTCATCCCACTGCAAGTTGTCCCACCACTCTCGAGATCCATTGATAAGCTTCAACTTAGTGTTGGATGAATTGGAATTAAATGGTAACTTCTTTAGATTTCTACACACAGATACTCTTATGGATCTTAGGGAAGGGAAAGGCAAAACTCTCTCATAAATGCTCCTCAGATTTGGCAACTGGCTCAAATGCAGCTCTACAAGAGAAGGGAACATGGAGTCCACATTATTATGATCTCTACGTTTCTCATGATCTTGTAATCTTTCTTCCTTTATCACTTCTTCTATTGAGCGGCATTGTTCAACATCAAGTACTTGAAGGAGTGGGGCATACTTCAACCATGTCAAATGATGTACTCTGTTGCAATATTCAACACGCACTTCTCGAAGCGTGGATAGACAATATGTGTCATAAATAGAAGGATCTATTAAATTAGGCACTAATGACAAGACAAGTTTCTGCAGGCGCTTCATTTTTGACATGGTTGCCAATAATAATGGCATGTTAACTGGGGCGTGAAGAAAATAAAGCTCAAGGGCACACATGCAACTTTGCAACTTGGCCGATTCAAATAATTTGTTCAGGCCATTCTCAGTACTTATTGGCATCCAAAATTCCTCTAAATTTGATGAGCTCTCCAACTCCTCTAGAAATTCTTTTGATGAGTTCTCCAACTCTAGAAATTCTTTATCTTTTGGGTTAGCTACACAACCATAAAGCCTAAAAACTTTTAATTGATGAAGATTTGATATCAATCCCTTAGGGAATACAATGAGCCCAAATGTTCGCAACACAAAAATCTTATGGTTTTTCAAATTCTTCAACTCTCTCCAAACGTGTGATGCATTCATCAAATCATATGACACTTCCAAATACAGATATTCCAAAAAAATTAAGCCACCTATTTCTGCAATGGGTACATTTTTCATTCCCGTCAAATCCAAGACTTTTAATCGCCTTGCATATTGGATATTTTGCAATCCCTCAATTTCACGATAACCATCAAAATTCAATATCAATGTTATAAGATTTGTCCAAGCAATGCTTTGTATACATGATTCAGCACCATCCATGATTAAAATCCTTTCAGCCATATCCCACTTTTCAACATTAGCTTGAGACACTGCCAATGCATCTTCTTGTACTATAACCTTCTTCTTGTTTCTATCCTGATCACTTGCTATCCATAGTGCCATGTCACGGATCACATCATGCATCTTAATTGAGCGCTCCAAAAATATTTCATCTTCAACAGTCTCTAACAAACATGAAAGCTTCAGCTTTTCAATGATAGATCCACCACGGTTACGCATATCGTGCACACTTCTCATCCTATTGATATGAAGGAATCCCTCCACAATCCATTTGTCAATGACAGTGCGCACTGGAATCACATAGTCCTCTGGGTATAGTGCACAATATAAGAAACATTTTTTGTGTGTTTCATCTTGTAACCGATCATAGCTAAACTTGAGGACCAAAAATACCTTTGTCTCCCAATCTGGAGCTGCCCATGATGAATGTATTAAATTATTCTTTGAGTCTTCCCACGCTTCAATACTTCTCACACCAGCCATGGCGCTTCCTACCACTGTTAACGCAAGTGGTAGTCCCTTACATTCTTTAGCCATCTCCTCTGCTATCTTTGGAATGATACGGTTAGATTTTAAAGTATCTTCACCCACTTTCATGCAAAATAACTCTAACGCTTCTTTCTCCGTTAGAATTTCTACCTTGAATGTTCTTTGAGCTTTCATTTTGGCACACACATCCTTTAACCGTGTTGTGAACAACACTTTGGATTGAAAGTTATTTTCCGTTGGATGTGGCACTCCCACCTTTTCCAAGTCCAACCTCTCCCATATATCATCCAATAACAAAACAAATTTCTTCTCTTTGAGGACTTCATAAATCTTTGAAGCTTTTTCATCTTGGTTACTGCAACGGTTCCAAAGGTCATCTCCAATCCCCACCAATTTTCTGACATTGTCCATAATACCATCCACGTTGGAACTTTTAGATACCACCACCCACATAATTATGTAAAAATCTGATCTCTTCCCAAGTTCATTGTTAATTTTCTTTAGCAAGGTTGTCTTTCCCACCCCACCCATCCCATATAATCCAATAACGCCAACATCTGTTTCTTCAATACTTTTCCATACCTTCTCAAACATTAACTCTAAGCCCACAGTCTCACCACAAGGCATCTCATTTGGCTTACACATTTTCTTGAGGACAACTTTAGAATCCTTACAAAAACCCTTTCCTTCAGTTTCTAGTTCATCTACATTCCTTAAAATCTTGACAACATTCTTTCCTAACCTGTAGCTTGACCTACAATCCCTTGGACAACATTTACTTAGGCATTTGTTCTGAATCTCTTTAGTTCCAAGATCAAGAATATCAATTATTTCCTGTTAATGTAATACCATTAATTAGGTTCATAATGTGGTCATTCTATACTTTCACATCAAATCTGAACGCACATGTCTGTGCGTGTTTGTGTGGGGTAGACAATAATAAAGACCAAACCAAAAACAATGTAAGGATATTAATTATCCACGCATCCTAATCACCTGGAAAGGCAAAAGTTTAACATGTAAATATTGATCCTTGACATGTAAATAAGGAAATAGTTCGCTTTCTTATTTAGGATCTATTTATAATTTTCTCTAAAATTTTTGAAGAGCCTTGATTATTTTGGTAGGGCATCATATTGTGCCTGTCTGGGAAACTTCGTTCCTCCCAACGGAGCACGCAAGCTGAGACAAAATCATCTCAAAATCCATAAAAACCATCTTGAAATTCGCAAAACCATCTAGAAATCTGTAAACTTCGTTCTCCCAACAGAACTCTTTTTTTCCAACGAAATTCCCAAATAGGCACATTGTCTTAGTGCTTGTTTGAGAACCCATTTTCTCCAACGCTGCACATAAGCCAAGATAAAACATTTTGAAATCTGTAAAAACCATTTCGAAATCCATAAAAACTATATCGAAATCTGTAAAACCATCTCGAAATTCATAAAATCACCTTTTAGTTTGTAAATTCTTTTCTCCCAACGGATTCCCAAAGACACACTAATTAGTTGTTATATTGTTGATCGGAAGTTGAACATTTTTTATCTATGGCATGAGACTTAGAGGTGTATATAAAATATGCTATTATAATTTATAAATCGCTTGAAACATTCATCAAAATTGCCTGAATTGTCATTAAAATTACCTGAAATGAACTGAAATATTAAATAATTGTCAATGTTTAAGAATGTTAGTTAATAAAGAATATAAGCAAAAAGAATGGTAGCATCCGAGATATAACTAAGTGGAACCGATTTCCATGTTTAGGATGTGGAAGCTTAGTTGTATATTGTGAAAATTTAGTTGCATATTGTAGAAGGTTATATTCTGCAATTAATTTTTCAATGGGAACTTTATCTCAATTCTCCCTAATTTTTATTTTCCATTATACAACCTCTAAAATAATTCTTTTGAAAAAATAGACTCATAAAAAATAAAATATAGAAATCAAATTTGAACTAGCTAAATTGAATTAAATCTGATTAGCTCTTCCCATGGAATGGTGAGTTTAATCGCCAAACCGGCTCCTAATTAATTTAGAGTGCGCAGAAGAGGGTAATAATAATGTAATTGAAAGAAATTAATTGACAAATTAATTAATAAATATGACGTGGAGTAAGTAGCAAGTACCTCTTGAAGGTTCTGGACCCTATTCAGCCAATGAATCACTAGAGGTGACCTTTGCATTTCTGGGTTTGCTTCTTCTTCTTCTTCCGTATTTGCTTCCACAACTTTCTTCATGGCTTCAAGCTTCTTCGATTTCCCTTCCAGTGACTTCAGATTATCTTCCAGGTCGTAGACATAAGCAGCTTTATTGCTGAGGAAACCACAGAAACACTTGGCAGCTTCCCATATGGCCGAAGATGCTTCCATGAGTAATTAATTAACTGTAGATCTGATTATTATCAGAGATTCAAACTCACTCCTTCGTCTTAGTCGTCGTCGTCGTCGTCGTCGTCTGAGATAAGCCCTCCAGTCTCAGATCTGCACTTGAGTCTCCTTCCTTTGGTCAATGCTAAATCAGAGCCCTCATATAGATAAGAAAGTGGAAGAAAGAAAATAGATAGGGTCAAGATGGTAATTCCGTAATTACAGTGGGGGATGCCTTTCCAGCTGGAAAATGCAGACTTGTCTTTAGGTTTGATCTGTACCAGACTTTTTTACTTTTCAATCGTTAGTGCTTGGGGCCTGGGTTCCACATGTCGCATAAAATTAATTATGGCAAAAATTCCATAATTCCAAATTAATGATTGTGAATTTGCAAATCAATGACTGTAATATCACAGACGACACGTTTATACCTTTTAAGCTTTAAGTTTCACTTATAATAGGGGCTTTTTGGTAATTAAATCATCTCTTTAAAACTCATGACAATCTTTGCATTAATTAAGTAAAAGGGGAGTAAAAAATGGGAGATTTATTGGAAGGTTCGAAAGGAGGAAGTTATTTATGAAAATATTTTAAGAGGTTGTCAATGATAAGTCGAAGAGCATCATTAATAAGTGGAGCAACTGCCATTGACAACTATTGGAACCTTTTCATAAATAATTTCTTTCTTTGAGATATTACAATAAATCTCTCTAAAAAAGAACTTTAACTCAAAGTAATCCAACATCATATATTTCTTGTAAGTGTAAAAAATACCCATAAATATTTGAAGTGAGTGCAAAAATGATAATCCAATACAATTTTTTAACGCCCATGCTATTTGTGTGGAAAGTCAATGGTTTAGGGCTCAAAACTGTGATTTTCCTCGAGCAATATTTTTCTGAAGTTTTTTTTAAACTTTATTTTTAAAAATCACTTTTATTATTTTCTTTTCATAAATTATTTTTAAAAATTAACTAAAACACTCTACAGAGTGTCCTGAAGGCTTTTCGAAAAAGCACTTTTTTGTACAAATTGAAGACTAATGCCTATAAGGAAAAAAAGGGAAATTTAAAGATAGGTTCCATGCAAGTAAAAAAATGAATCAATTGTCCCAAATAATCTGACAATTATACTCAGGTCCCATGAAACCTTTTTGTGATTAAATGAAGATGTGTAAAGTCTATTTTGCCCTTCAGTTAGCTAACAGCCCTACTAGCTCCTACTAGCAACACCAGCAATCAGCGTTAACAACCCCACCAGCTTCTGTTGACAACCCCAGCAGCTGAGCCTAACAACACCAACAGCGACCATTAACAACCCCAACAGATTCTGGTGACAATCCCAATAGCTTCTGCTGCTATAATGTAAAATATGTTAAACCTGTACATTATGCATAAGATGTGTAATATTGTTATTTTGAGGTGTGTGTATATAAGCTTGATTAATCTCTGTTTGAAGAAAGGAAAAGCAAATAACAGTGTTGACGGAAGCACAATATCTAACCTGGAGAAAGCAAATCTAAGCTGGAAATTTATGGAAAAAAAGAAAAAATGCTTGTCATTGATGGGTAAACCATAAATAAGCAAACTTTTTGGCAGCACAATATTAATGGTTGTCATTAAAATGGATTGAAAAGTAATGTGGTTATTTTTATTAAGAAATGGATTGTGTGTGCTCTGTTTTCGTTGATCATGCTCTGTTTCTTATATGAAATTATGATGAAATGCAGATAAAAAGTGAAGTTGCAGTGTTTAGAAGTATTGTAACTGCTGAGGTTGTTAACAACAGCAGCGAAGGTTTTAATGTGACTTCTTAGGTGGTTAATGACAAGTGCAATCTGTACACGTCAATACTAATGGCTAGCACGTTTTGGAAGAATACGCTGTTCTTCCTTCATATAGACCACATATTTTTGGTGTATATTTTGGTGGGGAATGAAACAGTCTCATTCATAAATCTCATAAAGAAAAGAAAAAAATATTTAAATCAATTAAGAAAAATAAATTTAATAATCCGCCATCTCAACTCAATGAGGGCTTAATGCCATTCAGACATCGAATGTATTATCCAAAATAAAACCTCATCAGTAGAAAACAATTGATATCAAAACACCCTTACCGAGGTGGCATATGATACAATATTATTCAAAAAGAGTATGAAGATATGAAGAGTATGCAAAGCCTAAACATATGGCAATATACACATCTTCCACATAAATGTCTCAAAAAGAGGAGGCCCTACAAAAGGCTAATACAATACTATGCCTTCGGCTCTTTTCCTTCCCGTCTACCAGTACTGGGGCCCTCTCCTGAAAATGTTGAAACAATGAGATGAGACATAAAGTCCCAATAACCAACAGATAATTTATCAAATATTCAAGTAGGGTTATAAGAGGTGAAGTAAGGATAAGTTCATTTACAAGTATATTGATAACATTTATAAACCAAAAGAGTATTTGATGATTAAATCCATACCAAACATAATAATATACTCTAGATAGAGAAGTTGGTAAAATAACGAAGTTTCAATTGAATAAGTTTGTAATCACATGTATACCAACTTAGTACCGCAGAATTTATACACAATTCCCCCACCAGACTCCTCCTTATATCACCTGACATGGACTCTAACATATAATGATAGAAGACTTGGCCAGAGTCAACCGTCAATATGAGGTTAATGAGCCCCCTTCCTAGCCGCCCACAACTGGATCTAAGACTTGGAAGGTCTGGTATAATGTCAACCACTATGATCAATAATGGAGACTATTGCTATGGACTTTATGGTGTACCAAGTATATATTCTTTCCAGACTTCATTACAACCCAAGCCCCAACTATATAGCCATCATCCTTCCATAACATATATATTCTCATTTTCCATCACGTTCTCAATTACAATGTAATATCTCATGATATAAAAAGTCATTAATATAAATTATAATGTCAAACTATTATTTGCTTCACCAGTGATTCATAAACATATAGAACATAGTTTTCAAAGATAACTTTATGTTAATTTCACAACTTAATCACCATAAGCAAATTTTAAATTAAGATAACACTTACGATTCCAAAGATATTTTCCAAAACATCTTACAACCCATAACAAACTTATAAAATAAATTAAATGTGGTTACTCATGTTAAAGCAAATATGTTATACCACAATAATTCAAGCCAAAAGCTCAAGTCACCAAGACACAATTAATCTGCACAATTGATTAAATCACACATTAAAATAATGCTAATAAAACAAGGATATATTTAAATAGAACTTATTTTCTTTTCCAAACTTTAAGTTTTTCCAACAATTTTTCACCTTCCATCACAATTCAAATCTCTTATCTCAATCCCCTT
The DNA here is from genome assembly GCA_025593235.1 of Vachellia pachyceras. Lineage (NCBI taxonomy): Eukaryota > Viridiplantae > Streptophyta > Magnoliopsida > Fabales > Fabaceae > Vachellia > Vachellia pachyceras. Next base: position 10,191 of record JANTPZ010142814.1, read on the forward strand.
CATATCATTCAATAGGTCTATTACTCTTCCCTAAAATTGTACCCAATATACCAAAATCCCTAAAAATTATTATGTTAAAATCCTCTAAAGTCACAAAAATCAAATATCTTCAAACACTTATTAAAATCCCAGTTTCTTATTCCATAAGTCATGTTTCATCCAATAGAATCACTAAAAATATTTATATTTCCTTAATGTATCCAAAAAAACTAACTTTCAACACTTAAAGTTTCACAAAAAATTTATAATATTTAGGTAAAAAAACACTTAAAGTTTCATAAAAATGTCATAATATTCATATTTCATCATCAACATCAAATCTCATCCTTTCAAAAAATTTTATAGTCATAATGAACTAAAAGAAAATATAAAACTCAAGCTCAATGGGTATAATTATCCTATATATTCCAAAAATAAAAAGATTGTCTAAAGAAAAATTTATTTACAATTCCTAAATCAATTAACAATCAAACTGACCCAATAAAATCACCAATAGCACTCCCAAAATCCAAAATAAATTGTTGAATATCATTTTCATTTAGCAAATAATCATAAATAGTAATAATAGGTTTGACTTAAAAAATTATTATAAAATAATAAAACAACCAAATAAAAAATCCAAACCAATGAAAATTATCCATTAATATCCTTCTACATTTATATACCCTTACATTGTCAAAACTCAAAACATCTCAAAACCTTAATTCTAAAAATTTCGCCTAAACAAAACAAAATTACTACCATATAAAAGAGAAAAATTCATAGAACAACTTTTATGAAGGAAGTTTTGTGATTAGAGGTAGTTTTACATACCAAACTAAGCTCCAAAATATTGAAAATGGCGGACGAAGCGACTCAGACACGATGAACAGTGGCGGAAACGATGGGGGGGTGTTTGGCAAAGCATTCAAACACCCCAAAATCATGTTCAACAGTGTTTTTCCGTAAAACGAGACAATCTCCTCCATATATTTGCCTCGGCTTGTGTGAATAAGCCCATAAGTACTTCTCCACCGCTTTGCCAAGCGGACCCAGGGACGAGTTCTCTCCCACGGGTGGTTTATATACTTATGGCACAATTTACCTAATTGGACCCAAAGGTTTCTAATATTGCAAAAAGCATCCCATTTTTCTCTTTTCTTTTCTTCTCTTTTTTTTTAACTATTTAAATATATATTATAGTTTATTTTAATTTCAAGAATTATATTTAAGTAATACCATATTACTTATATACATAACAATAAATTTCAATTATCAAAAAACAATATTTTCTAATGATAACAATTTTTTTAATAATAAAAATTTTAAGGATGTTATAGGGAATGTAAATGTATATTTTGTGTAACCATGCATTTTTTGACTTTATGTGTGGACCACATATTTTTTACAATATGTAACTGTATATAATAGAAAGTTTGATAAATGAATATTACATGGTGTTATACAATATGGTGCAGATTATTTTGTTACCATGCAGATGGGGTTGTGAGTGGCAACTGATTGGGTGATCACCAGCTGACTGCTGGTGTTGTTATGGGCAGCTGCAGGGTTGTCATCAGAAGCAGCTGGGGTTGTTAATACTGATTGCTGATGTTGCTAGGGGCAGCTAAGGGGGTGTTAATGCTGACTGCTGGTGTTATTATACTTAGTTGCTGGTGTTGTCAGCAGAAGCTGCTGGGGTTGTTAATGTTGACCGTTGGTGTTGTTAGACTCAGCTGCTGCGGTTGTCAGCAGAAGTTGCTGGGGTTGTTAATGGTCTGGTGTTGTTAGGCTCAGCTGTTGGGGTTTTCACCAGAAGCTGCTGGGGTTGTTAATGATCATTACTGATGTTGTTAAGCTCAGCTACTGGGGTTGTCACTAGAAGCTGTTGGGGTTGTTAATGGTCACTGCTAATGTTGTTAGGCTCAGCTGCTGGGGTTGTCAGCAGAAGTTTCTGGGGTTGTTAACAACAACTGCTGGTGTTGTTAACGCTGACTCCTGGTGTTGCTAGTAGAAGTTGATGGGGCTGTTAGCTAACTGAAGGGTAAAATAGACTTTACACATCTTCATTTAATCACAAAAAGGTTCCATTAGTCCTGAGGATAATTGTCAGATTATTTAGGACCATTGACACATTTTTTATTTACATGGGACCTATCTGTAAATTTCTCAAGGTATACTACAATAAGTCCACAACACATAAAAGCCCGTGGCAATATGAAATTAGCTGCACGGCAAATGCGGTAAACACGTGGCAATCTATTAGGCATTTCTTTATCACAGGTACTTTATTCAAAAAGCGTAGCTATAATAATTGTTTTGGAATTCCTTATTTTTAACTGTGAATGTAAATTAAGATAAAATCATCTCAAAATTTATAAATTCTTTTGAATTCCGTCAATTCTTCTTAGAATCTGTAAATCCATTTCTCTCAATGGATTTCGAAACATACACATATCAATTATATGCTTTTTGTCATTTTCAAACATTTTGAAATTGATTTCTTAATATATGATTTGAACGATTTCTTACCAAACTTATTTTTTTATTGAAATCTATTAGAGTATATAATTAATCATCATCAATTAAAAACACTTTAAGTAGATCGAGTTAAAATTCCTTTATCATATTTACTTTGATTTAATATATGGGAAACACTAAAATCAATTATGAAATACTTTTATATAAATTGAAATAAAACTCTTCTAATATACTTATTTTAAATTGTGTAAAATCACTTTTAAAAAGTTAATTCAAACAATACAAATCGCTAGAATCGCTTTGTACGTGTTTGGAAATCCATTGGGAGAATAATTTTACGAATTTCAAGGTAAGTCTGTGAGAGGAGTTTTATCTCAACTCACGAACAATGTAGTTTGAACGTTCAAACAAAAAAAAATTGAAACCATAGTTTTGGGGAATGAGATTTTTTAGCTTTTGGGGGGAATTCATGGTAATTGATGTTATTGTTAGATAATCCAACATAATAAATTAAAATTACCATCACCGTCTCTCATTGTTTAACTTATTAATTTATATCATTTTTAGTAATTTACACATAGAAAAAGTAGTTATTGTTATGAATATTATTATGTGGATGTCCATGTCTCCCATTATTCCCAATTATATTTTGTACCCCTTATTTTTTCATATAATGTTCAATAGTGACCTACGATTTTGGTAAAAAAATATTGATCTACGTTTGATGTAAATTAATGTCTATATATAAGGCATTTAGATTCCATAATGCAATTATTCATTCCTCTCATCTCTCCCTTCACTCACCTGACTTTTCCTTTTCTCATGGGCTCTCTCCTCTCTTTCCATCTGCCTTCTTATCTTCTTCTTCTTCATCTTCACCCCTTCTCCTCCCCTCTCCTTTTAATTCATAACCGTTATCACTTTTTTTCTTCGTTTTATTGATATATCTTTCAATAAATAAAAAATTCAATAAACAATAAAATAAAATAGTTATACGACAATTAAGCAGTTAAATAAAAGTTAATCCAAACACTGTCTAAATGTGTGTTTTGCATCATTTTGAACCCTTGATTTTGGAAGTAGAGTATATAAACATTTTACTAAATTTTAAAATAACCATTAGCTCTTAATTTATATGAGTCATATAACATTGTGTCCGTTTAGAAACTCGGTAGAGAAGTACGTTTAGCAAGTTAAGGCAAATATGTGGATGAGATTATCTCGTTTTACGGAAAAACACTGTTGAACGTACTTTTAGGGAGTAAATAAACTTTTTCAAATAAGCACATTATCTTTTTCTTCACAATCTATTTTAAAGACAAAACCATGATTTAAGGTTGGAAAACGTGATTTTCCTCAAGCAATATTTTTCGATTTTTTAGAAGTTTATTTTAAACCTTAATTCTTAAAAAATCACTTTTATTATTTTTTGATAAATTATTGTTAACAGTTAACCAAGACACTCGACAGTGTTCTATATTTTCGTCACTCTTTGATACACGTGTCCTCCTTCTGCCTCTTATTCTTTTTCACTGTTACAGCTTTTTGAAAGGGCTCATAAGAGCGAAAAACACTTTTTAAATTAACTCGAAACCAATAAAAAAATTTCTTTATTTATAAAATTAACTGGAAATCCTTAAATATTTTAGAATAAGTAAATTCTTTCCTTTCAAACGGATTCCCAAACACATTTATTGGGTTTGTTTGGATAGCTTATTGGAAAAACGGACACATATTTCAAGGTAAATATGGGAGAGAAATTTTGTTTCAGTAAACGCATGAATGGATTTTGATTTCTCAAACGGACTAATCAAATAAGCCTATTGTGCTTGTTTGGGAATTTCGTTGTCACAACGGTGCACACAAATAATACCATCTCGAAATCCATAAAAACTATCTCGAAATTTATAAAAACAATCTTAAAATCTATAAAACCACCTAAAAATCCATAAATTTCTTTCTTCCAACGGCTCCAACAGAGTTACCAAACAAACCCGTTAATTAATGTAATGATGGAATGGATTGATTTCTGTAAAATTAACCAAAACAATGTACAAAGGAGAAAATGCATAGTCCTCCTTCTGCAAAATGTATTCCCTCGCTCTGGAAAAATTTAACAAACCGTTCAGATCCAGTCTTAATTAGCAGTGGGAGTGAAGCTCTCCTCCCTGTACAGCCAAACAAACAGAGCACATAATTTACCCCTCCCCCCTGCAACCCAACGCACTCCAAATGTCACCGTTGGAAACCGAAGTCACCGCCGATGATCCTTCAGAGTTCAATGTCGAGTTCAGGAGCTATGATGATGATGCATGGTACTCCGTCAGGGTTGTGCTGGAGCAAGAACAAGTTCTGAGAGTAAAGTTCCTGAACTTCGGCGATAGTCACGATAAGGTCTTTGAAGCTCAATGCTTCAGCAGCTTGGAGGAGGTCGAAGAGTTCGAGAACCGGTTCAGACCGGTTTCGTTGCAGCTTCAAGACGATCAGTGCCGTACCGTCATGCCCGGAACCACCGTCTGTGCTTGCCATCGGTATGGCACTGAAGACGTTCGCTTCTACGACGCTACCCTTTTTGCGGTGAGTGCTCCTTCCCTTTCCACTTCACTCTCTCATTTCTTGTAATCCTCCCATGAACCCTTCTTCCGAAGGTCCGCTCGATGATTTCTAAGTGTTTTTCTTTGTGTAAACTTTATAGTTCCTCTGTTTCACCTCTAGTTCTTATCAACTCGAACCTTTTTCTTTTTTCCCTAAATATTTTCCGAAGCACTTCTCTTGTAAGCTTTTTCCATATTTATGAAAAGATATTTGGTTTTCTTCCGGATCAATGAAAAGCTTTCCACTCATTTCGCGCTCGCTTACTCATTCCCACATTTTCATTATAGGACTCAGTATAATTTCTCTGTAGTTTGCACGATTGCAAATATCTCCTTTATTCTTCTATATAGAAACTGAACTCCTCTTTTATTGGCATTTTCTTGGACCTTAGAATCTCATTACATAGCTTAGGCAAGGTTCAATTTCTCTTCCCAAGCACTTCAATCGGAATACCATGGGTCCAACTGTCAGTTATTCAACCCTTCCCCATCGTTGAAAAGTTTGTAAAGATAATAGTCCTCCCATATGTTTTTAACTTCTCCATCTGTAATCAAAACTCTTTCCTTTGGCCTCCATTATACATCTTACATGGTTCAAAACTCTAGTTTTCCTTCCTCTATTCTTCCTATTTTGTAAATTAACAGTTTTCTTTTGCCATTTTATTTATAGTTGCTTGTATAAGGATAGTGCAAATTATGAAACTAAACAATTATTTTTATTTTTTTTTAATAGGGATAAGTTCGCGTGTTTTAGCAGCAAAATAGTTCTTGTGGGTGGGGGCATTGAAGAGGCAATAAAAGTAAAAGAAAAGGGGGATTACTGTGAGGTGCTAAAGAAGGATTTAATTCCTAAAAAGTCCCACTCACAAGTGAGGAGTATGAACATGTTTTTATTTCTTGTACAGAACTTGTCATTGCATACTCCTTAGTTGTTATCGGCTTTTTGGGTAATTAGATCTCTTCCTTGAAACCTTGTAGTAATTCTACCTGAGAAAAAATAGAGATATGAATATTAAGATGGATGTGTGGTCATATAAGAGAAAAGATTTAAAATGATTGTACATGAGGGCCAAAAAAAAAAAAAATTATGATGGTGCCTATTGAAAAATGTTTAGTCAATGTCTTGTTTATGATTTGATGGACTTAACATCCCAACCTATGGCACTGGTGATTGGTGCAACCCCTCAAAAAGTTTTGAGGAAATAAAGTTGCATCCTAACTAATAAATGGGTCCGTTTGGGAAAGCGGTAGAAAAGTATTTTTATGCAAGCCAAGGTAAATATGTGGAGGAGATTGTCTTGTTTTGCGGAAAACACTGTTCGACGTACTTTTGGGTGAGAGTTAAATGTTTCCAAACAAGCACAATATAACTTTTGGTTTAGTGGTTGCACTTGATTCTATGATTGTTATTAGAGTGAGGTCATGCGTTCAAATTACCCCAAATGTCATTGGGGGGAGATTGTTGGAGGTTTGGCATGTTGATGAAAATAATTGAGTAGATTTTTAACCCGTTGAAAAGATATAAAGGCCTATAAGAAGCTTATAATTGGGTATTAAGAGAGGTACTTTGGAAAGTTCTAGAGAAGTGTTTGTATTGCTTATATTAGTCTCATAAAGGACATGTATGAGCGAGCAACAACTAATCTGTTAATATTTTGAGGTGAGACAAATGACTTTCCTCTAGGAATGGGCTGACTATTGGGGTTATTCTTGAGTTCTTATTTGTTCAACATAGTTTTAGACCTTCTAATTGAGCTTATTCATGAGGAAATGAAGTCCCAAGTGCATGCTCTGTGGATGACATAATCTTGATTAGGGAGTCAAGATAAGAGGTTAACTCTAAGCTGTAGTTATGAGTTATGGAGATGAAGTTTGGAATCAAAAAGTTTTTACTTAAACAGGAGTAAGACAAAATACTTTTACAAAGAAAAATGTCCATCGCAAACCCTTTGTATAAAGAACATTAATGTAATATCATGAGATGGAAGATGACCAAGACGAAAGTGGTGAAGATAGTTGTTACCATGTTTGGACTGAAATAACTTCAAATGAAAAGCAATGAGTGACAAACTATGAAGTTTCCTTCATCCATTTTGCTCATCAAGATAAATATGAATCGGGTGGAAGGCTGCACTGCAATGAGAATTGGCTGAGTTTATGTGGCAAAATAAGATTCATGCAAATTTTTGGAGCATAAAGTGCATTTTTACATTTGCTTTTGCAATGCCTAAAGTACCTGGATTTGGTTTAAGTAATATTTTCCCAACTCTACAGTGGGAAAGGAGGTGGGGTTGCTTTATTCTTGAACATATACTCTACTCTTGGTAGGCTGCTGTTCTGGACATCCAACTTTTCAAAGTGTTTATGTATATTCACCTTGAGGCTATTGAATGGCCTATGTATAATGACTAATTTCTTGACCTATTTAATATTTCTCTTCTCCGACTTTTATTGAGTCGAATAATGCATGATTTTGCTCTTGAACCGGCATTAGTACTGCTGAAGATTAAATTCTATAGAATGCAAATCTGACTTCCTTTATTGAGGTGAGAAGGTATTTCCAGGAATGTTTACATGCTCCCTTCTTGTTTGCTTGATCTGGCAGGTGCAAGAAAAGGCGCATTCTTTCAATGAAGGAGAGGAAGAGTGCTTATGTACCTTTACACTTCTCTGGCTACATGGACCTGTTGCTGGAATTTATGGAAATGTAACTATAGCAGATATTTGCGAAATTCAGCCAACCCCAGGGCTGGACCCCGCAGTGGCTTCATTTCTGAAGATAGCAAGGAAAAAAACTGGAGTTACTGCTAGTTCTATTTCATTTTCCAAGGTAGCTCGTGGACTGGAAGTGGTACCACCATGCAATGGAAGCCAAAATATCAAACAGAAAAATGATTTTCTTGAGTCGTCCCTATACAAGGTATCCATCTTATTGTCAGCTCAAAGCACTAATTATTAACTTGCATTCTGACGAAATGGAATCACGTTGCATGCTCTATTTTGTGGTTGTCTTTTAGTGTGTAACACCATATTTGCCTGTGTAGGAAACTTGCTGTGCCAGACGGTCCATCAGTAAAAGATCATTTTCATGTGGAAGTTCATATATCTCATATTTACCACCACTTGTCATTTATTTAACTTAAATGAGATGCATTTTCCTATTCTTTTCCTTACTTTTTGACCTTTTATTAAGGCAGATAGGATTGCCAAACTTCTTAGCAAAAGAGAGGAAGATAGAGATCTTGGAGGAAGGAAGAACTTGTTCAGTGAAAAATCATCTTCATGTGAAAGTTCATGTATGTCATATTTACCACCATTTGTTATTTATTTAACTTAAATGAGCATTTCCCTTTTCTTTTCCTTACTTTTTGACTTTCTATTAAGGCAGATAGGATTGCCAAACTTAGGAAAAGAGGGGAAGATAGAGATATTGGTGGAAGGAGAAATTCGTTTATAATATTAGTCGGCAATCTGGACAAGATGTTATCTCCTCCTACAATTGAAGAATTCTTATATAGACACACTTCTGTATCACCTAGAGTGTGCATTTTTCCAAGTATATCGTGGGAGTTGTTTACTAGAGGGGCCTTTGCCTTTGATAGTGAAGGAGATTTTAGAAAGGTTCGCAACTTTTTGAATGATCCGACTCAGATAATAATCTCTTCAGCAGGAAGGTATGTAGTATTTACAGTTCCTATTTTTGGTGTACGATAGATTGCAAGAATAGGCTGATTTACCATGCAAAGCTCTCCCTTTATATTGCTTCACCTAGAGGATCGGCACTATATGGAATCCTTATTCTTAATTTTGGCTTAAATTTCCGAGATATCTCAATGGAAAGTCAAACTGGTTATGGCATGAGTTAACAATGTATTTTGGATTTAAAAATTCTTGCAGGTTTAGGAACTAGTTATTTGTAGTGCACTTCAAAGCAAGAACTACAAATGGCATATAATATAATACTGATGTAAAGGTTGAGAAATCTATTATTCAAACATTCCAGTTCAATATTAACTAGTTTGACCAAAATAGCTTAAACCTATAGTTTATTGTGAAATCTATTGTTCAAACATTCCATTTCAATTTTAATTATTTTGTGTTGAAAATAGTAACTTTAATTTATTTTAGATTTTGTTGTGTTTATGAAAGTTTGGAGGTGAGACAAAGGACTTTCCTAGAAAGTTAGTCTACATGAGGCATCATCTTTGAGCCCCTGTTGAACATGGTTTTTGATGTTCTAATTGAACTTATACAAGAAATCCCTAAGTGTATGTTTTTCTGATAATTTAGTTCTTTTGGGTGAGTTAAGAGAAGAGGTTAGTTGTAAACTTGACTTATGGGGAAGGACCTGGAAGCCAAAGGGTTTTTTTTTGAGTTGGTGTAAGACATAACATATGAACTGCAATTTTGACAAGAGAAATGTTAGAAGTGATTTGGAAGTTAAAATGGGAGATCAAATCATTTCACAAGTGGCAAAATTTAGATATTTGGGATCAGTTATATAAAAACATGTTGAAATTGATGGAGACGTCACTCATAATCTAAGCTGGGTGGTTTAAATGGGCAAAGGCAATTGGAGCTATTTGTGATCGGAAAGTACTTAATCAAGTACAAGGAAACGTATTACTATAAAACCATCAGTGTTGTATGGTAATGAATATTAAGTTTTAAAAGGGACAATAAGAGTATAATGTTGGGGTAGTTGAGATGGTTGTGATGATATGAGAAAAGATAAGATTTGTAGTAAACATGTACAACAAAGAGTTGGAGTGGTGTCTGTTGATGAGAAAATAATAGAAAATCATTTAAAGTTATTTGATCATGTACAAAGGCCATTTGTTGTGCTAGTGGGAAGGGTAGATCAAGTAATATGGAGTCATTTGAATAGGGTAGAAAAAGACCAAAGAGATTTTCAATGAAGTTACCTTTTGGTTAACAATTTATCTAAAGATTTGGTTGTTAATAGAATATAATGATGCCATGTGATTCATGTAATCAACTCCACATTGTGGGATAAGGCTTGTTGTTGTTGTTGTGTTTATGATATCAATTTTTGTTAGCTCAATATATATTTGAGAAACATGTTATTTTTGTAATTAAATATTATCACTTTGATTTATCGTCTTTTTCTTATTGATTTTGTTTTTTTACAAAATGTTGTGCATTCGATACTTTATACTAATTATAAAACATGAATTTTTGAAAGTAGGCCATTTCTTCGTGAAGTAGAGCGTAATGTAAATGTACCTTTATCTTTTTCAGGCCCTGGGTGATAATTGAGGAGGTAGAGGGGCCTAAAGACATCAAAGCATCAATTGGAACATTAATACCTGCATCGAAGGTAACCTCGCATCTCCCCTCTAGGGGATAGATAATTCTTTTAGGATACATTATGATTTGTTCTTATGGTTTAAAGTGTCATTCAATCCCTTTGTGATTTGTTTATGATATTACATAACCACCTCATGCTATAAAACTAGCACATTCCCCTTGAATGTATCCTTAAGAGTGGTCATGGCTGTTTTGAGCTTCTCAAAAACTTCACTAGCTGCAAGAGTCGACTTGAATGCATCCTTAAGCATATGAATGAGTCGGCTAGCTATCTTCTGGCAAGAATAGATCGTAATCTGTCATAGAGGAGTAACCAATACCCTAAAATTTAATAATGTGGAGCAACTAATACCTTGTTTTCACCAAAACAAGTTGCATTATGTTTAGTGTCACATGGCCTGCCAATTAGATATTTATTAGTAAAAAAAAAAAAGTAATGTTGATAGAGTACAATGTGGTTGTGTGATCCATATAGATGATTCACCTAGTGGCATCGTGCTTGTTATTTATTTTTGTGGTTACTTCTGATTGATAGGAGTATATGCAGTGCTTGTTTGGGAACTCATTTTCCTCAATGGTGCATGTAAATCAAGATAAAATCATTTCGAAATCTGTAAAAACTATCTCGAAATTTGTAAAACCATATCGAAATCTATAAAATCACTTTGGAAACCGTAACCCCTTTCTTCCAACGGAATTCCCAAACACACGTAGATGTTTTTGTCTGAGAGAAGTTCCATGTTGACTCTACGTTTTTGCTGTGAGGATCTTCCCGTTTTTCTTGTTATAAATAGCATGCAATGGCTGAGGTGGGGGCTTCGCTCCCTAAATAAGCTAAAGATTGCTCACCTCTTGCACACAATTTTTGTCTGTAAATTGTTTGAAAGTTTATTGTCGCAACTTTGATCTGAATATACTTGATCTCCGGCAAATGAACTAGTTTTAACGTGACAAATTTTAACCCATAAAAGTCATGCAGACATAGGGTCTTGTAATATGAAGTTGTGTTCTGAAGGGTTGATTATATGGAAATAAAAGAAATTACCATGGTGCGGTCAAATTTCTGATAGAAAATTGCATTCGTCAGAGCAATACATTGCAAGAAGAATGCGATGAAAAGAGAACTGATTTGAAGATTGTTCATGATGGAACTCAAGAGTTCAAGATTGCCAGAGACCATAGGGATATGTTCATGGAATTTTCTGCTCACCAACTACGACTCCACCAGCGTCTAGCATTTGAGGAGAGAATGGTACGTTGCAACTTGCAAGTTCCTTGCTCCAATCTGCTTACACGGTAAATAGTAGTAGGGCTTAGAAATGTATTCCCTATGAATGGTGTTCACCTTTCGATTATTCTAGTCATAGTATGTGAATATTTGCAGTGTAAATATCACCATGCTGTTAGGGATGAGTTATATAGCATTATATAGCATCACACCATTTCGTGTACATGGGATTTAAATCCTCTGTATTTTAGTTAGGAAATGCATGATGTGCATTCAAAAAGAATTTTTTTATGGTAGTTAGTAGTTAGTTACATACATTTTCACTTGTTTGTATTACTTTCTTTTATGTATCTATCACTTGTGTGAACATTCTATCTTTTGTAAAAATGGAAAAACCAAACTGTCCATAATTTTAAGATCAAACCGAAAATGAAAAGGAGAAAAATAATCGAAAGGAAATAACTCAGTCATCAGTTCGGTTTTGCGAAAAAGTTTTTTTTTTTTTAAACAACATGGTTTAAGTGAGAGCCAGTGATATGGATTGATCTGTTGGCCTGTTAGAAGGCGGGTCCTTTTAACGCAACCTGAGGTGGGGTCAATTTGCCAACCTGCTTTTTTCTTAAAAGAAGTGAAATTGATTAATAAAAAAAACATGTGAACAACTTTTAATCATAACGTAAACTTAATTAATATTAAATGATTGTTGATAATTTGATATATGATTTATATTTAGTCTAAATTGTAATGATTGAATATAACTTTATAAAATGTATTATATATATTTAAGTTATATTGATTGAAATTTGAATTAGATGTTTTATATTTAAGTTGCATTATATTTTTATAAATTAAATTTCTAAAAAACGATATTTCATTTTAGGTATTGAAAAATAATGAAAAAGATACTTCAAGTTTAGGTTAAAAAAATTATGTTAAAAATATGAAAAGAATAAAAAAAATAATCTAGTGAATTAAGTTGGATAAATACTAGTCCACTAGAAAGGCAGGTTTTTTAACCCAACTTAGACTGGGAGATTGGGAAAGAGACACAAGGGTGCTGTTTTTTATTTCGTGGTTCAGTATTTTAATATAAACTAGCCATAGACCTTTTATAAAACAATGAGCTTATTTAAAAAAGTTTATTTACTTTTCAAAAGCATGTTTAACAGTATTTTTTCGTAAAACGAGATAATCTCCTCCACATATTTGTCTTGGTTTGTGTAAAAATACTTCTCTACCACGTTTCCAAATGGACACAATGATTGTTGGACTTGGATTTGGATGGATATTTACAAGGTTCAACATTATCTTTAATTTCGGGTTTAACCGAAATATTTTTATAATAACTGAACCGAAAACCAAACATTGAATATTTACCAAGCCAAAAAAATGAACCGAAAACTTAAAAACCAAAATGCCTTCGGTTCAATTCTCACTTCACTTTTGGTTACATTTTGCTTACCACTGTCTGTTACATATCATTAGGATCATAGTTGATGCACCTCACACATTATGACAAACTGACTTTGAAACAAGCCTATGATCGAACTTAAAAATGTATATATAAAAAATCTCAATCCCTCTTGTTTTATCCAACTTGAAGTTTTGTCCAATGCAAATCATTCTCCACACACATCCAATCCAAGAACATGTAAATATAGATAGATACTCCATCCATTCTTTAATACATTGACCCCATTTGGCTAAGCTTACAGGAAGTTCAAACGCACATTTAACAGTGTTTTTTTGCAAAAGAGTTAATCTCCTTCACATATTTACCTCGGTTTACGTAAAAGTACTTCTTTAATACGTTTTCAAACTGGCCCAACATTAGTTGGGGTTTGGATTTAATCCTTTATATAAAAACTCGGTTCACTTTATTTTCCATATTTGTATTTTATTTTTAATTCATCCTTATTGATTGCATATGTGGAAGAAATTTCTACCAAAAGGTAGCTTTAACATAAATAATTTAAATAGGGTATTACAGAAAAATCTTACACATTTCTAACAATAACTAATTTAACTAATTAGTTATGCTAATCTTATATTAGGGAGAAGGGACATGATGTAGTAACTATTACCTAAATATGGATTGATAAAGTAGTGTTTCTCAGACTAATTGTTGTCACGGTATTATTTAATTGAAAGTTTCATATATATATATATATATTATTACGTTTGCGATTAAATCTTATGATGGATTTATTTCTTATATGGATTATTATATATGCATATAATTATTGGTTATTATCGTTGATCAGATTGTTGGACCATGAGAATCATGAACTGTTATTATGAAAGCAAACCACTGTCAAGTCCACTGGCTGATTCAGGATCTTCCATCAATGGGGCAATTTTTTAATAATTTTTTATTAAAAATTAGGAAAATGAAACAAATCCCCTCGAAATAGGAAAAAAAAACCCCAAATGGGTACCTAAAATTTAAGAAATGATAGATAACTACTGATGTATTAATTTGGGATTACCTAATTGGGTGGATTTACATGAATGTGCTTCAATTCAAATCACAAAAGTTCCTGGTGAAATAATTGTAAAGTATAGTAAATAATTGTAGAGTTCAACGATAAAAAAAGAAGAGAAGAAAAAAATTAGGGAATAAAAGTATAGTAAATAAAAACGTTTTAACTATAATTTTAAATTAAATTGTATAAAAATAAGTTTTAGATTAAATAAAAAATTTAATACATATATGTATACAAACAACTGTATTGCTCAATAATACTTACAGAAGTTACACAAAAATTGTATTATTTACTAATAATATATGCTGATATAAAACATACACGTAAATTTTCTTAAGAATATTTATTAAAATGATGGGACTAAATATCTAAAATTAGGTTTTTTATAAAATAGGGTAAAAATTAATTATTATTTTTTTAATTTTTGTTGTCACCTCATAAGTTAAAATTGTTACTTAATAAACGGTTATGATCCTTTTAAAATTTCAAATTCTAGATGAATTGTATTTGCATAATTTTGCCATAAAATTAGATCCCAAATGAATCCATAAAGATTTCACATTTATTAAATCATTTGAGTCTTCAATTAAAATTTAAAGATCTAAGAATATTTTTATATTGTTCTCCTAATTATTAGGGTGTTTTTAATGGTAATTATTAACTTGTGATGGCAACATTGTAAGTTTTTTGGGAAAGAAAAATCTCGACTACGGGTTGAACCGGTAATCAGTCTTGGACACAAGGCACAGAAATTTACATAAAACGAAGTATTCATGGGAGAACTGAAGTAATGTATTCCTCTCTCATACAAACCGGTAAAACCACCAAAGCGCGCGCGCTCTCTCTCTCTCTCTCTCTCTCTCACTCTCTCTCTCTCTGGGTGTTTATACACACATTAATGTGATTAAGCACAAAACCTCTTGAGACTTTCTTCCAAGCCCATCAACATGGCTCTTCATCGCTTCTCTTCCTTCGCTCTGCTTTCGTTTTTGCACATTGCTCTGCTTTCTGGTCTCTGGTTCGCTGGAGACCCATATGTTTACAGTGAGCTTCGTTTCTCCTACATCACCGTCTCTCCCCTCGGTGTTCCTCAGCAGGTTCGCTATTTTCTCTACTCTCTTTGATCCTTCTTAAACTTCTGTTACATCCTTCTTCGTCTCTCGTGATTTATGATCATTAGCGTTTGTTTAGATGCATTTCCGGGGGCTCACTTTGCTTTGGATTGGTATTTTTCCGTGTTGTTTCTCATTTTCTTTCCTGAAATGGCATGTCGTTTGTGATGGGAAATTAGTTTATTGCATTGCTGATTGGGGTTTTATTTTATTTCTTCCCTTTTCTTCTCTGATTCTCCATTCTAATGTTGCCTAATATTTCTCAAATGTTTAAACTTTTTTTTAATAGTTGGATTCCAGCTGTTATTCTTGTAGAACATGCCAACGCTCTCACTGTACGATCCCTTTTTATTTCTTAAATTTGGATTTCCCGTTTTTCTTACGGTTCATATTTTCTGGTTTTTGTATTTTAGCGAGTATTCAGTAACCTAGTGCTTCTTGAGCATCGGTGAATCAGTCTAGATTGGCAAAGTAATCAACTAGCCAAATATTTTATCCTTGTAAAACTGATATTGATAGTGGAACTTCGGTATGGTCACTGTGGGATTTCTGAAGTATTTTTAATTCCCTTTCCCGTCCACGTATTGTTTCATTCTTATTTCTTTTTTTTTTCCTTAGTTTTTTCTATAGTTACCTCGTTTGGAATCCGTTGGTTGAATGGAGTTTACATATTCCGAAATGATTTTACGGATTTCAAAATACTTTTACGGATTTCGAGATGCTTTTTGTCTTGGGTTACGTGCGTGGAAAAGTTTTTCCAAACTTGCACACTAGTATTCTGTTGTTTTCGGCCCTCCACGGGAGATTAGTGCTCTCTTGCTTGCAGACGAACTAGTAAGACAAATTTTGAGTTCGATAAGGCTTCACTGCTCCATAAAATCTGATTGCAGGTCATTGCAATCAATGGAAAATTTCCGGGCCCTGTTATCGACGTTACTACAAATAACAATGTTGTTGTTAATGTACTGAATGAATTGGATGAAGATCTTCTCAATAATTGGTTGGTTCCGTTTCCTCCGTACATCATTTTATGCTTACTTCTCTTGTTCAATGAATGTGATTTTAACAAAATTGTCACATAATTCTGACAGGCCTTGTGTTCAAATGCGACGTAATTCATGGCAGGATGGTGTTCTTGGCACAAACTGTCCAATTCCTGCCAAATGGAATTGGACATATCAGTTTCAAGTCAAAGATCAAATTGGGAGCTACTTCTACTTCCCTTCTCTTGGTTTTCAAAGAGCTTCTGGTGGCTTTGGCCCCCTTGTGGTGAACAACAGGAAAATTATCCCCATTCCTTTCGCACAACCAGATGGGGATATTGTCATTTTGATTGGTGACTGGTTTACTCAGATCCACACGGTTAGTTCCTCTCTTGGGTTTGCTTTTTATATTTTTGGATTATTCTGTATATATTGGTGATAGGGTTTGTTCTGATTGATTTCTTTTATATTTGCATCTCTCAAATTTAGGCCCTGCGAGCAGCACTGGATGCTGGAAAAAACCTTAGCATGCCAGATGGAGTTCTTATTAATGGGAAGGGGCCTTATCGTTATAACACATCTTTTGTACCTGATGGTATTGAGTATGAAACTATTAATGTTGATCCAGGTATTATTATTTCTCCCTTTAATTTGTTAAACGTGCCATGCTCTGTTTTTCTTCCTATTAAAGGCGTTGCGGTTTCATTTATGTACTTCTCTTTCTTTCTTTAATTGAATGGCGGTGTGTTATCTTTGTAAATGTCATGTTTTCAACTTTTTTTTAAAACAACAACAACAAAATCTGGTTTCACTATGTGGGGTTGGCTATATGAATCAAACGACGCCATTGCACTGTATCATAAACCATACATCTGGATAGATTATTAACCAAAATGTCTCTCGATAACCTCTTTGAGAGTGCGTTTCGGTCTTCCTCTAGCCCTTTCAAAGGACTCCATACTGTTGAGTCCAACCTCCTTACTAGTGCCTCCAATGACATTTTCTGCATTCGAACTATCTCCATCCTTCATCATTTTCTCCTCAATGGCTGCCACACCAACTGGTCCACAAATTTCAACATTAAGAATCCTATCCAAGTACATATCCATCTCAACACCATTATCTCAACGACCCCTACTTTATGCTCATGTTGTCCCTTTAAAGTCTAACATTCACTATCATATAGTAATGCTGATGTTATAACCGTATGATAAAACTTTCCTTTTACTCTATTAGGCACTTTTTGATCACAAATAACTCCAGTAACTTGCCTCCATTTACACCATCCAACTTGAATTCTATAATTAACATCACATCAATTTCACCATCATTTTGTATAATTTATCCCAAATATCTAAACTTTGTTATTTGTAGAATGATATGATCCCAATGTCACCTCCAAATCACTTCCAACTTGTCTCATTAAAATTGCAATGCATATATTCTGTTTTGTTTCTATTCAGATGAAAGCCCTTTGACTCCAGTAGCAATGCATGTTTCAACTTTTTTAAAACACTTTACCAATTTCTTTCTCTCTGTAAAGTATCTTATTTTCATTTGCAAAAGTCTCCGTTTCCTGTTTGCTATTGCTGGGTTCCAGTGCTAATGTAAACGTGATTTTGCTGCTGCTTCCTTTACACGTTTATTAGGCAGTCTGGTTTAACATCTTCGGAGATTTTCCTGTGAATGCTTTCGATCAGGCATACCCAGGACTATTGTAACAACTCAATCTTGATGCAAGGAATTCAAATTATATCGGAATTAAAGGTTTTGTACAAGCCGCTTGGCAATAACTGCATTCATGACCTCATTGTTACTGATATATTAGGTTGCATTTTATCCTTTAAAATGCTATATAGCTCTCTGCAGAGTACCCTGGAACAGTCTGAATACTTATTTGAATTAAAAATTTATGAAACAGGCAAGACTTATCAGATTCGTGTTCATAATGTGGGAATCTCAACTAGTCTGAACTTCAGAATTCAGAATCATAATCTACTCTTGGTAGAAACCGAGGGGTTTTGCACGAGTCAATCAAATTATACTCAATTTGATATTCATGTTGGGCAGTCATACTCTTTCCTGGTTTCTATGGACCAGAACGCAAGCACAGACTACTACATTGTTGCAAGTGCCAGGTTTGTTAATGAATCATTATGGCAACTAACGATTTTTATGACAAGGAGGCATCAATGAACCAAGCGAGAAGTGTCAGGTTTGTCACTTGGAATTTGGTGTAATTAAAATTTCATCAAGAGGGATTGGTTCCTTGAGTTATCATCTGAATTAAAAAATTTGTTGCTTTGATGCTATTAAATTGCAATTTAATGCGCGTACTTAATATTCATTCAAAAACCAAACTATTGATTTGTCATAGTGGTTCATTGATGAGTATAACTTACTAATAGCGTCGTGTGATCCATGTAACTGACCATGTAGTGGGATAAGGTTTTATTGTTGTTGTTATTCATCAAGTAGTACAATTTACCAAGTACATGAGGGTAGAGTAGTTTGTCACTGTTTGTGACCGATTTGAATTTCCCTTCTGATTTTACATTTGATATTTAGAAGAGTTATGCCTACAAAAACTGGGAAAAATTTGGGAGAATGCCAATTTAAAATCCTGCAAGGAAATCAATACAAAATGAGGATCTATCACAGCTAAAATTTTGAAATTTATGACTCAAACTTCTATATTTACAACTTGAAGGTCCTCATTTTACTTTATTATTCTTGTAATGTTCTTAATTGTCGTTCTCCTTAAAAAATCTATCATAACAGATGAGTAACTTGGTATAATTTTTTCTATGGCTGCAAGTAAATAACAAGGAGCCTTTACCATCTTGATGATTTCATGAACCTGTTTACCGCATCTTCTAAGTTTCCTTTGTTGACTAGGCAAAATACGTCTGCCAGTGGAGCTCGTCCCAATCCTCAAGGGTCCTTACGGTATGGCTCCATTAATATAACTGACACTTACATGTTGAAGGTTCTGCCTCCAACACTTATCAATGGCCGTGTTCGAGCTGCCATCAATGGCATTTCATTTGTTAAACCTGAGATACCAATTAGGCTAGCTGACCAGCACAAGTTGAGAGGAATTTATAAACTTGATTTTCCCAGTGAGCCACGGAATAAGCCTCCAGTGATGGACAGATCTTTAATTAATGCTACATATGGGGGATTCATTGAGATTATATTGCATAACAATGACACCACAATAGAGTTTCCACATGGATGGCCACTCCTTTTTTGTCGTGGGGTAAGAGTCCCTTTTCCCCCTTGGTGTCTTAAAAGGTGTAATAGCGTCTATGATCACTGAGTTCAAATATTTTGTGACTACAGGATGGGCTATGATGAGTGGTCAGAAAATTCCAGAGGTACATATAATAATTGGGATGGAATTTCACGCTGCACAATTCAGGTTAGTTTTCCTTGGAAAAATATATAACTTTGCCACACAAAGCTATACATTTATATATCCCTTGGCCATATTGTTATTGTGATAAACTGGTAGGTCCTTGAGCAAATCCTACGTTAGCCATTGTCTTTTGCAAGCACCCGATCTCTTTGTGATTTCCTCTTGTTGATTCTACACCTTTTTAACTAAGCAATGAAAAACTGTTGAATAAATGTTCCCCATCATCAAATGTTGAAATTTGGCGAGCAATTGAGTCAATCTTCATTGTTCGCTCTTCATGGTTGTCTTTTGAATTTGAACACTTCTCGGCTACTGAGAAATGAGAATAACCTTGTGCTATAAACATTCGACTAATATTTGAATTACCTTGAGGTTGATGGTCATTGTAAAAGTACACTGTTCGCTATCAGTTGACAATGTAACAAGTGGTTTGTGATTCCACAAAAAACTCTAGCTCCTGCTGTTTAGGTTGTGCGCGCGCGCACATACATGTGCATCTGATTTATCACTATTAAGCATACAATGGAGTGACACTCATACTAGCTAGCACTTGAAATTGTATCTAAAGATACTTCATATGCGAGTGTTCTTTTTCCTATTAACTGACTGATGTGTTGCAATGCAATAATCTTCAACCATTGAGGGATTTGAGTTCTGTTTGTGTTGTGTTTGAACTTCGAAGTGTCATGTTCCCAATGAATAGGTTTTTCCTGAAGCATGGACAGCGATTCTAGTATCTCTTGATAACACTGGAGCATGGAACCTAAGAGCAGAAAACCTAGATCGGTGGTATTTGGGCCAAGAAACATATCTGAGGATTGTCAATCCTGAAGAAAATGGGCAAACAGAAATGGCGCCACCAGATAATGTTCTATACTGTGGACCCCTTAAGTCTCTTCAAAAGTATCCAATCCCTTCCAACCCATTACTTGATTAATTGTTTATTATCTAGTCCTTTAATATAATCATCAACATGAGAAAGAAGAATATTGTTGTGAGCTCAGTAATTTGACATCATAAGTTTGTCAACCTGCAGGGAGCAGCACCACTCTTCTGGAGTTCATACTTTTGGAGTAAACTTGAAGCATTACATGATGATGATGATGGCATTTTTTACTGCCATTTCCATATCTTAGCTAATCTTCCCTGCTATGCCTGTGAGGTTAGCATCCTCACAGTTTCACTGATGTGTTGGGGCTTTGGAGATCTACGGGATAGTATGCCCGAAGGGTGATGCTAATTTTTAGGTCTAAAGAATGTTCTGAGTCAAGATTTTCTTTTTACACTAGGTAGGTAATAGACTAAAAGATGAATTAAAGATTTAGTTGGGCTTGATAATTCTTTACCGTATTCTTGTTGCAAAATCATATCTGTTCCTTGTACATTTTAATCCATGCCCCCCCCCAAAAAAAAAAAAGGATTTTTTTTAACTCTCTTCCTCTTCTAAATCTGAAAACAAAGTAGAACAGATTGGGTTGAGATTAAACTGATGAATTCTGCTCATATATTCGGTACCTTTTCATGATCCCAAAAGAGTTATTCAGCCCTTAACTGTTCCGATCCTAATTTATCCCACTTTATAGGAGTTTGGTTTTTTCCCCCTCAAAAAGAAAAGAACAATTAATCACGGTGATTTAAAACAGATAATATATAATTTATTTCATTGACGAGTTTATTGAATGAAGAATAATTATCACAAAAAAATTATTATGCATAATATTTTATTTTATCAAGTTTATTGGCAAAAACTTGAAAATGTTCTTTTAACTTATTATTGCTACTTAATCTCAAATTTGTACTTGAGAATGAATTTTTTTTTTTGGTCATCCTTCACCTATGACACAACATCATGCTTAAGCAATACTTAAGAAAATATTAAATGTTATCTGAGTCAAACGGCTTCGACCATTTGACAATTAATTTGATTCCAAATTTTAATTGTTTATATATTAACTAAACTTAAAATTAGGCAAGGTTTCAATGAGAAATGAATTTCAAATAAATTTATTAAAGTAAATTCGACTCGAAGAATGACTATTGAAGTGGGACAACTGACAACGCTCCGATGATCCTCCTTTTTTTAAAAAAAAAAAAAGAAAAATGATCACACCCATATATAAGCACCGGAGTCAGATAGTGTACACTAATGCATAGGGGTAAGGGAATTGCGAGTTAATAGTACATTAGTCTCATATAATGAGTGAGGGCCTGTTTGATGGGATGGAAAATATGCATTTTCCATTCGCGGCGGTGGTTTGGTTAGTAGAAGAAGTGAGAATAGATTTTCCCACCGAAGTTGATTTTCCTTTAAACGATTCCCACCATCTTTTGTGGGAACCGATTTTTTTAGAAAATTTAAAAGATACATTCGCTCATATCCGTCAATGTGTTTCTGTCATCTCCGTCGCTGTTTTGAGGTGGCCAATAACAGCATTGTTTTATCCTTCCCCAGGTAAATGCGCCAGAAAAACTGCTTTTCCACCACAACGATGAACTATGAAAAAGAGAAGATGAATTAAAGTAGGTTTTGAATACCATTTTTAGTTTAATCGAAAAATATGAGTAAACAGAGCGTTATTTTTCAAACTGTGACTGTATGTATATCAAACATAGCTTATGGTTAAGACATATAACATAAATTGTGGTTTCATTGGTAGAAAATGTTCACTTTTTAGTGCGGTCTAAAAAGTGAATTTTTTAGACCGTACCAAGCCAGAACTTATTTGAATGAAGTGTATGTTCATCTGAATGTAATCCTTATCTTCTATATTTTTGAATGATTTTTAGATATATGTACTAAAATTTATGTCATTCAAATGAAAAATTATTTTTTAAGTACAATTTTCTGTATCACATTCAAATAAAGCTTATGATCATTCGAATATAATCCTCATCTTCTATATATTAGAATGATGACCGGTGATGAGTATTAAAATTAATATATCTCATTTGCATAAGCACTTAGTATATTCAAATGAACAATATCAATATATAAAACGATGAGAAATAATATGGTCATTTGACACAATTTTCCTACCTACTTACCACCAATTTAACACAGCCAAACAAAAACTTTTCTATCAAATCATTTTCCATTCCAACGTATACCAAACGTTGAAAAATTTTCTTTTCTCTTTCTTTCCATTCTTTTCCATTCCCATAAAATCTTTGATCCAAACAAACCCTAAGTAAAAAAAGATTCAAGCAGCAATTTTGTATCCTTTTCCGAAAGTGTCTCTTATAATATATTTTCTTTAAAGTATTAATTTTTTACATACAGTATCGGTAATCAATTGTATAAAAATTTAATTAATCAACCAAATTCCTTTGATTAATAACTTTTAGGCTAAATTATACATTTTGGTCATTTACGCTTATATAAAGTTTAAATTTGGTCTCTTAAATTGAAAAGGTACATATTTAATCCTTTTATCGTAAGCCCTTAGTTTTATTTAATAGAAAATGTTAACTCATTAAATGTAAACTGTCGTTCTGAAATTAAATACTGATAAAAATATTCTTAAATTTTAATTATTTAATATAAATATTTTTATATTTTAAAATTTACCATGTTTTTATGTTCATTTAACTACAGAATTACCATTTAAATTTGATGAGTAATCAAACATTTTTATGTTTTTATCGTAAGGACCAAATATACGTTTTAGCCTAACTTTTATTAAGCAGTAATTTTGATATCTTATAAAAGTAATTAATTTTAACTAAATTTATTAATTTATGTAAAATTTTATACTTAAATTATGTAAAATTCTGTTGTAAAATTTTATACAATACAAGTAAAAAATTAACAATAGAAATTTTATGCAAACCGGAAACCGGCCACTAATCGGGCCTAGGCCACTCTCTAAACCGGAAACGGGAATTAAAAGTTAAACGGCTCACTTCTCATATTACATCAGTGAAAGGTTTCCATTGATGCTGTGTTCTAATCAATGGAAGGCACAAAAGAAGGTTTATATTTTTAGGGAAAGAAGGCATCGTTGGAAATTTAAAATATGGATGTGTCAAAGAATGTGTTTTTCTAAGTATTATTAGAATATTTTATAAAGGAGAGTTACAAAAATTTACTGAAGAGTTATATTGCTTTAAGAGATGACTCTTTATGTTTCACTTTCAATATTTACAAATAACATCTCTATCACTCCATTTTAGAAATTCAGAAAATAAGAGATGTAAGAAGAACAAGGGAATACTTGAGACCGGAAATCATTATATCTCTTGCTGAATTTTATTAACTTCCGTCGGTTCTATCTCAATGTATCCTTACATGCAAGGCTCGTTTAATCTTGGAGAGTACCACTTCCTAATTCTCTAGGGTTTGTGGAATAACACTTAAAGACAGTATGTAACTCAGACCATCTATTATTTGTTGATTTTTGCGGATTTTAACAATAATATACCATGGGCATGATTAACAACAAGAGGGTCCATTAAAGACTGAGGGCATTTGCTTATTATTAATTTTTTTTAAAAGATCACATCTGCTTATCTGTGAATCAGCGTGAACCACGTGGAAGGGTGATGTATTTGTTGATACTGTTGAAATCAAGAAGAATATATTGAGAAATTGAATGTATAATTACGAACCCATGTGGGTAAAACACTTACCTACCCTCTTTTGAGGGTGATGAACTAACCCCATTTTGGGAACTCTTAAAGTGAGATATCCAAGTTATCATCCCCTTCTCTATTCATTGGTGGGGATTCTTCATCCTTTTACTCTTTGGTGATAATTAATCAATCACACACTCAAATCATTACATTGTGACCCTTTTTTGGGTTAATAACTAAGTGATTAACACTAATCACTTTAACTAACTCATACTTCCAACAATATTATTGGGAAACATCTCTGTGTGTTTTGAAAATTTCGTTGGAAGAAAGAAGTTTACAAATTTCGAGGTATTTCACGGATTTCTAGATAGTTTTACAAATTTTAAGATGGTTTTTATGGATTTCGAGATGATTTTTATAAATTTTCAGATGATTTTATTTTAACTTATGTGTACCGTCGAGGAAACGGCGTTTCGAAACAATCACCATCTCCTTAACATGGATAAAAGAACGAAAAGCGGATATGCAATAAGGTGCAACCGTACAAGACTTTGAAGTTGAAAGTAAGCCAGCCACAACGACCGACTTTGTGCGCATACGAATGCACATTAGGATATGAATTTAATTATCTTTCCTATTTAAATATTATCTTTTCAAGTATATATATAAATATATATACTAATACATTTTTAATTACATTGTATCATTAAATTACTGTCTCAACGAGATTTAATGTGTGTATATATATAGATATTAAAAGACATACAAGACTCTCACAAAGATAATTGATGCTTTTTAACAGGGAAGTGCACAAAGGAGAACTTTTTAAACATATATAATATAATTGATCAATGGAAAATCATCTATTATTTTTTCTAATAAAATAAAAACAATTAAAATTTAAAGAGTAAAGTAGCATTTAAATCTAGACCATTTAGTTTATTCTCAATGATCAAAATTAAGTAAACGATGAACATCAAAACTCATTTACACGATTTTGGCTTTAGATATTAATTGTAATAAACATTGCAGTTTCCTATTGATGACTTGGCTACAACTTCTTCGTGTTTTTTGTCTTCTAGTTCTCTAACCCACTTCTTGGAAATTTCGCCTAAGCCATTGTTCGGTCTCTATATATTGGCCTATGACTCCAAATATGGAACAAGTACCAATTGTTGACTTCCTTAATTAACAGAGAGGCTCTAACGTTGTTCTAGTCGAAGCAAGTGAACCCAATGTTGTCGTGGTGGCGGAGGTGGCAGCGGCGGCAACCATCACGGCTGCCATCACCATCGTTGTGGGAGGGTGAGAGTGGGAGCCTAGGTGCTGAGGCAAACAATAGTACCTCTCCATGGCCACAAGTGTTGCTCATGTTGAGGTCTTTTCACTGTTGCCTCTTGCTAACATATTAGGTTGATTTTTAATACAATTATTAGGGGAGTGGTTGGGAACTCCAATACCACTTAAAAAACACT
>JANTPZ010142816.1:0-19578 GCA_025593235.1 Vachellia pachyceras
TGCGTGGACGCGAGGAGCTAGGGTGATGAATGCAAGTACATTGTGTTGCATAGAAAAATAATAATAAACAAAGATGTTTTTTAAATCGTTTTCAAAACCAGTAATGAATTCTCCTTCTTTCAAAAACAAAGATATTGTTTTGATGAATCTTTCATTTTTATAAATGCCATACTGATTATAAGCTGTATTTGATATAATGGGGCATCAAGGTATGATGGAGAGGGGTAAATAGAAGGTGGGAGAGCATTGAGAGCTTGTTTGGATGTAAAGTTGACAATAACTTTTACAGATTCCGAAGTAAAACTTAGGTTTTGGAAAATAGCTTTTGCATATTTCAAGGCAAAATCTAGGTTGTGAAAAATGATTTATGTTTGGAAAGTTATTAGCTTTTACGGATTCCGAGGCAAAAAAATGGATAGGAAAGAGAAAGAAAGAAAAAGTAGGAAAGAGGAAAAGTAGGAAAGAGAAAACCTAAGTTTCAAACTGAGGTTTTGTAACCAAAATAGCTTTTGGGAAAAAAATTTTACTTGGACAAAACCTCAATTTTGAGATAAAATCTAAATTTTAAAACTAAACTTAAATTCTAGAGTTGGTTGTCAAACAAAATCTACCAAAAGAGGTTTAGTGAAATACAGGGCATGGGGGCATGAAATGAGGGGAAAAAATGAGGGATGTACGAATGGGGAAAATGGGGTGTCTGTAAAAAGCCTGCAAGGAGCTATTTGCTGCTGTGCTGTGGGGATATGAGGATCTATCAAATCTCAAAGACCGATAAAGTGGAAAATCAATGTGATGGATCTGGTTATATCTATATATATATATTGATAATTGGTTATTGATTGACACAGCGATGGAAGTTCCATGATGGGATGGTGAGTGAAGTCGGTAAGTGTCCATATAACCCTTTGATTCTTTGATGGAAGGGCGGTGAGGATTGGGTACATGTAATTTTTGTGGGGTAGCCACATAAAAGGTTTGTTTGAGAATGAACTGACAAATAATTTTAGTTAAATTGAAGTGAATATGTATATGATATTATTTTATTTTGTGAAAAAATATCGTTAAACATACATCTAAACTTCACAAACACTGAGTCAAATAGGCTCAGAATAAACTATTCAAGAAAAGGTGCCATGTGTATCTGTACGTGTACCCTCCTTCCTCGCTCCATTTCAAATCATCCAAACTAAAAACTCTTTCTTATTGGGCCCGTTTGGCAAATTGTCATAAGCCACTTATAAGTGCTTATTCACATAAGTCGAGGTAAATATGTGGAGGAGATTGTCTCGTTTTACGGAAAAATACTGTTAAACATGCTTATGAAAATAAGCCCATGGTTACCAAACAGACCAATTACCTATCCTATCATGGATGAATGGGACTGGTCCCATCTTAATAATACAGGTTAGGCCCGCAAGTTCAACCCGCTAACCAATGGCAGGTTTACCAGCCCGTCAGGTGGAGGGTTGGCTTTAGCCCGCCACCTATATTTTTTTAAAATTTTTATTTTAAAAATAATATATAATATATTTTTCTTACATTTTTTAACTCAATATTTTTTAAAGTATGATTAATAATAATTAACATATTTAAAAATAGTATAGAATATTTTATTTTTTCATATCAACTTTTTATAATACTACATTTAAAATTATAATGAAACATTAATACTTTTATTTTTTGAAAACTTGAAAAAAATTCATTATTGAAAATTTATTAGTAGAAAAAGAATAATATAAGTGTGTAACTATACAATCTTATTAAAAATTGAAAAGGAAATAAAATAGGAAAGTCTAATTTTTGTTTAAATAATTTTCTAGGGAGCCAGTTGCGGTGCAGGCTGCATGGGAGGTGTTGACTGGTTGACCCACATTACCAGCACTAGCCAATTTGAATTTTCTTCCATACTTGGATGCCCTTCATGAGCCTAATTAACTCTACCCATCACTCACTCTCATATTATGTTAACAGATCTTCAGAGAGGTATGTATATCAGATGTTGAAGGAATCCAAATGCCTCCCATCTGTAACCATGAATTATTAATTAGCAGTACTAACTGATATGAAATATAACTGTAGCTACATTATAAGGAGGAATAAAGAAGGATGGGTGGGAGCCAAATAGGCAAGACAGAAGAATTGGTTGTCGCTTATACGAAGAAGAAAGGAGGAGTCCGGATATGAATGCGTTTGTTGGTTTCCTTTGCACAGGGCCTGCTTGTACCTTCTCTCTGTTTGGTCTCATGTTCCAACTCCATAAGTTATTTCAACAATTTCAGGCCCACACACACAGACATCTCATATAGCCCTCTCCATTACCTACAACCAAATTTTATTTATGAACTGAGGACGATATTTTATTCTCTACCTTCTTTCTACTCTTCTTTAACCACGTGGGAGATTCCAAGTCTCAACACCAGCGTGGCACTTGAATCATTGACTTATTCTCTGTTGTGTCCGTTTGGGAACACGGCAAAGAAATACTGTTACGCGAGTCGAGAAATATGTGAAAGAAATTATCTCGTTTTGCAGAAAAACACTGTTAAACATGCGTTTGACTTTTCTAAATGCTCTAACAAACAAACCTATTGTCTTTTTACGAAGAAGAACTATCAATATTAATTGATAAAATATCTGTTAAATTTAGTTAAAATCAATAATTCTGTAGGATATATTTTTTTGAATTACTGCTCTAGTCCTTATTATAAATCCACTTTTAGAAGAATTTTTTCTCATAAATATAAGTCCACCTAGATGTTATTAATTGCTGTTTCTCAATGTTACTCTTTGTCAATTATTATTGAAAAGAGAGAAAGAGGAAACAGTGGTGAGAAATATTTGTAAATGGGGAGAAACAATTTTAATAAGGGTAAATTTAAAAAAAAAATTATTGACTTGAAGCATACTTAATAACTTAACTAATATTCTTTAGTATATGATAATTAGTTAAAATGACCGTATAATAAAAATCAAAATGGTAAACCCTTATTTATAAAGGAAGTAGATAAGATTGAGCAAAAAATTATTGTAAGAAGATAAAAAGTGACATACATTTAATGTGGTACAAATAGAATGATTGGAAGAGACTGTTCATCATAGCAGAGGGAGTGAAAAATACAGCCCAAATACATAATTCAACAGTGCTAAACAAACACTAAAAAACAACAAAAACGAAGTTAAACAATAACATATGCAGAGGGAGTACGTGTTTATTTACAAGTTTTATACCCAACAAAATATACCTTTTCTGTGTGGATCGCACACATATAATTAATTTAAAAGACAAGCCAGGACACGTTGCTTAAACTATGTGTTTGTTTGGGAACTTCGTTTCCTCAACGGTGGACACAAGTCGAGATAAAACCATCTTAAAATTCGTGAAAACCATCTCGAAATCCATAAAAATCATGTTGAAATTTGTAAAACTATCTAAAAATCCATAAGCTCATTTCTCCCAATGGAGTTCCCAAACACACACTATATGGATATTGGATAATGCAATTTGTTATGGATTTCTTTATACACACACATTGATATTTGATTACTGGTCGTTACGTGTTATGTCTTGGGATATAATATTCTTTGTTAAGATACTAATGACAAGTGGAGTACTAAATAATAATAATAATAATAATAATAATAATAATAATAATAATCAGATTCACTCTTGCATGAAGAAGGGGCGGATCGGAGGAAGTATCATAATACTTCACAAGAACGAAAAGAAAATGCGGGTGATGTTGAGAAGCAGCTTGTACCCTCCCGAAAGTAGATTTCGGACGTGGATGGAATTTAGAATTCGGTTGGATTGGCCATATCTGATGCCAATACGCTCAAGAATCTGGAAAAAGATCTGATCCCATAGAGGGATTGGCCATGTGCATGCATATATGACAATAGAAGGAGGGAAGTTTGAGAGAATAATGGGCCGGGTAAAAGAGAGAAGATCCGTTTTGAAAGTGAAGGATCCATATATAGAAAGGGAAGAGACATGAATTATAAAAAGCGCAAGTGGCTGTCTCCTGAATGCATGTTCGGCTAACATCTGAATCAGACAAGGTGACCTTCTGCCTTCACAGCCTCTACTTTCCTGCTTCCCCTCCTCCTCATGCGCGTTTGATTTCCTGTATTTGGACCACCCTGTCACTCCCTCTTCGCTTCATTTCATTTTCCTCGACCCAAAGTTTTCTCTTCATTATTTAAACACCATTACCTAGCTTTCTTTCACTCATTCCTTCACGCATCTTACTTCAAACAAAACTAAGGTACTTTTTTGGCTCTATTGTTTATTAGGCTCAAGTCAAAGTAATCTAATCTTAGATGGAGTTAGATTAAATTAAAATATTACACACCATCGAGCATGCCATGTATAATTGTTGTCGCACTAAACTAAAATGTTGACTTGACTTGTAGATGATTTTAGAAAGTAATGCTAGATAACAAGTATTCAATGCATTGATCACAGATTATCCTGAAAATTTTAGACTGCTTTATCTATGATTTATGGATTATGAGTTTTTGTTATGGCACATAATCTCTATATTTTTGTCTCTTCCGAATCATAAATTAAGAAGCAGTAATTACTTGCCTACAGGCCTGTTTTCTTTTTCAATGTATGAATTGAGGATACCTACGGAAAGCATGCCTGCTTGTTTCTAAGAGTGCCTAAGTCTGAAACATTGAGGATACGTCGATGGGGAGCACGCCTAATGATTATGTCGAGGCATATTGCTTTAAAGTGATTCAATTCAATTCTTAACTTGCAAACAAGAATTTCTGTGGCCACATTTCATTCACGCATTGTCATCAAAATCTACTAGTCTCTCCTCCTTCTCATTCAGCATTATCCATCATTATGCACCTCACATTCGAGTTCGTAGCAGAGGAATTTAAACCATCTATATATCTACATTTATACACACACACATGTAGATATATATATATATATATCGCGTGAAATTAAAAGGCCCCTTCATGCGATGGTAGAACTCATCAGGATTCAAAGACAGAAGTTTCGTTCCAAAATATCTCACTGCATTTATACACAGACTCGAGGAGGAACGCTCGTTCTTGAGGAATAACGTAATGGTTTAAAGTTGGTATGGTACCTGCGTTTTGGTATCCGAGGAGTTCTTATTTCATAGGTTTCACTTCTGCCATGTAAGTTTTCTTCCCCCAGCATCTGCCATGGCTTAAATACTCTCTTAACCGTGAACTACCTGAAACCTCACGAGCTGACGTGTATCAGCCCATTGTTGGGAGTGCATTACTCTGGTTAATTAAGGCAGCAATTTAATTTTAATTACTTAGCCGTAGTTATCATTATTATGGCATTGTTCTTCCATACAGCGCCTGTCTATATATATATATATATAGCGTGTGTATATCCGCTCGCGCATGCAATTATAAACTTAAACCGCGAGCAAAGGATAATGCCACAGCATCAGGATGTGAGTGGTGCTTTTGTAGCGTCATTTTGAAAGACGGACGCCTGAACTTTTTACTTATATTACCCAAAGCCATCGAAACCAAAGCTTTTATCATATATATGTTCACTTCCACTGTACTCTACTGACTTTGCATGATCCATCGACTCCTCCTTTTTCCTCCCTAAAAATATTAAAGGGTCAAATTGGAACTTCGAAGAAACTGCCGTGTTACAAAAATTTGCCAAACATCTCCCGATAGCCTCACCATTACAAACTCTAGTTCTCTACGGGGGCACTCTTTTTTCCCCAACATGATCTCTGATGAAATGTTATGAGAATGCATATGTTGTAATCCACTCTACTTTTTTTAGGTGGATATCCGTTTTACTATTTTGTTAGATATAATGGCTTTATTCATTTTACATCACACATTGAATTTCTCATATATGTACATACCCATGAACCAAAGTTTTATATTTATATTTTTTTTTTTGGCACAAAAAGTTCAAGATGCTGGCACAGAATGGCAGGGTACTGGTAGCAGGAAATTGTATATACTTGTACCTCTTACAAAGGTTAACAAAGGTCACCATAAGTTATCTGCAAAGAAGATTTCAAATAACTTTATATAAATTCTGCAACAGGTATAGTTCCACCAGGCCATGCCCTTGTCCATACAATATATATTGGCGTATTTGATGTATCTCACTGCCTTGTAAATATTCATGTATACATTGGGCATCAGAGGTACGTATAAAAACTTAGAATAAACGAAATGTGAAGTATTATTATGCACACCAACTGGGAGTATTACTTTAGTTTGCTTTTCTTATCAAACGTTAAACCGCAATACTTTCTAGAATTAGTATGCATCATCTAAAAATATCTAAATATTCAGTTCCACAGGTCAATCTGGCAACTGGAGGTGGATGTGGATGCATATTCCTGCTGCGCAATTTCTGGCCTTTTAGGTTGACCATTTGCCCGCTGGATAGTGATGGGTACATCCACATGGAGCCCTGCTGCATTATTATTGGAATTGGTGGCTTCCTTGGGAGCATGTTGCTGCTGGTGACTGCTGAGTTGAGAAGCCACAAATTTATCAAGAACTCGCCAATCAATCACTTGATCATTGTTTCCACCACAAGGCATGTTCTCCTCCTGAGTCAGTGAATTGGGCGACTGCAAGCTGCTTCCATTATTATTGTTGTTTCTTTCATAGGCATAATTAGGGACCATTGAGTTGCAGCTCAAACTGGCGGCAGAGTAAGGAACTTTTGGGCTTTCAAGTTGGGGAAGCTGAAGGAAAATTTCATGATGAGGATGGGTTACATTATATTGCAATTGAACAAGTTCCTGCTTGCAAGGTACGTGGTACTGGTGGTGGTGGTAATTAGATGCGTACGGTTGAGAAATTGGTCTCGCGGATTCAAGATCTTGCATCAATGTGACTTGGTCCTCAAACCAGCATGGTGACTCGTACTCCCCCATCCTCTGTACGCTTGTCATTTTCTTCTTGAACACTCGACAGACAGCCCAGCCTTCTTCCTGTATGTAGCATATATATATATATATATAATTAACCATTAATTTCATGTCAATTTAACAAGATGTGCATATGCACATATATATATGTATGTACTGTAGAGTGAATATAATACCTGAGGAGTTCCATTTTCATTAGTTTCAAGCCGGTACTCATGCATGATCCAGTCAGACTTCTGTCCGTTTGGGGCTCGTCCCTTGTAATAAACAAGAGTCTTTCTCATCCCAACGAGGCAGTGCCTACGGTAGATTGCCTTGTCTCTTCCTGTGGCTTTCCAGAATCCTGCTTTCGTGGCTCTATTCGTTCGAGTTCCGGTTGGGTACTTCTTGTCTTTGTGGCTGAAGAAATACCACTCATTTTGTTCTTCCGCTCCTATTTTGCATAGTTCTTTTGACAAACAAAAAAAAACAAATTTTAACGAATCAATAATGCTATATAATATGTGTATATTTAATATTTTCGCTACTCTGCCAATCCTACGACTGGGACTTTAACTAAGGCGATACCTTGAAGATCCCATGGCTCAATTTTGTAGAGATCCACATCTTTAATAACATCTAGGTCAATCCTTTTGGAGGCTATCCTTTTTCTTAGGTAATAATCAACCAGTTCTTCATCTGTGGGGTGGAACCGAAAGCCTGGAGGAACATGTGAGAACGTATTCATACTTGCAGAGATATTTGAACCTGCGTTTACTTGGAGGAGAATTGAAAAAAAAATCCAAAAAATCAGCTTCCACCCCTGCTGTAATATATAGTAGAACATAAAGTTGACTCTTTTTGTTTTTTTACATTTAATGCTGTGGCTAATATATGTATACTGCCACAGTAGTTGCGATAACAATAATTGAAGAAAATTGAACAACGTTTAATGTCCCAGACATCTCAGAAACACAATTGTTGCAGTTCTACGGTGCAATAACTAACCTTTAAAAAGTTCGATAAGAAGACGATTTCAATATTGCACCCTGATCAACAGAAGGGCACCGCAAGATGATCTTAGAGAAAATGGAACAAAAAGACCATTGCTTACATTCACTAT
Source organism: Vachellia pachyceras (assembly GCA_025593235.1). NCBI lineage: Eukaryota > Viridiplantae > Streptophyta > Magnoliopsida > Fabales > Fabaceae > Vachellia > Vachellia pachyceras. Next base: position 8,017 of record JANTPZ010142816.1, read on the forward strand.
ATTAAGCCAATATGATTCTTCCAAAGCGTCTATGAATTTCTACCATGGTAAATAAATCAAAACATAAAATATGCAACTGTAGCTTTGATATTAAAATTTATATTAATTACTCACAGTTGATAATTACAGCACATCTAATAATTTCAAATAACGTAATTATTTCTGCAGTCTTTATATGCAATACATACACTCTGTGATTAATTAAATTTTACATCAGGTTGTGCTATTCCTAGTCTTTAGCTTTCTTCCCACCTTTAAACCTACTACTAATATCTGATTACACATCTAATGAAAATTTTCCTTACCCCTCTTTTATTTATCTTAGCTTCCTCGCAACTGTGAAAGGCATTAATAATAGAAGTTTTTACTTAAATTACCCTTCTCTCTTGTACATCTTTATCTAGTGATAAAATTGTGCAATAATTACAAAATCACTGAATGACGTTAAAATAGAAGCCCCCGTAGATACATGCGTCAAAGGAACACTATTTACGGGTAATTAAATCTAAGAGGAACATAGAAATTGTTATTGAAGGATCTTATAGAGTGTGGAGTTGATGGATTATAGTTTTTGTTTACAGTTTAATTGACACTACGTACGCGTGTGTTATGCATGTATACGAAACCGTTTTATCAAGTACTTAATCAGAAAACCAATATATGTATGGCATAGTTGACTCAAGATATTGATATTAACTAGGTTGCACATTTACACTGAAATACAAATTAAAATGGTTTGATGAAGGAAAAGTATAATACGTAGTATCATTTACCATTATAACGATCGATCATATAGAGCTGTTTTTCAGTTATAAACTCAACCGATGCTGAGAATAAAAGTTGTACTTTCTGAAACACTTCGCAGATGAAGTATATTGTAAAATTAAAGCATTTATCAGCGCAATTTTCCAATGGCATTGATATACAATGAAGAATTTGTATACAGTATAGCATCCAAAATTTGGTTGAGACTACAAAATGGTTGGATGTGAGAACTCCAAGTGAAATCGATATGTATATATAGGTCTGTATGCGATGTTGGCTCACATAGGTACGTACAAGAAGGCAAATACATGTGGCTGTTTGATTTGAAATATACGGGAAAAAAGATACAGCCGAATAGACGGATATATTAAGGGGGTGAAAAATTAGGAATAGAGAGGTGGAGATGAGAGCATGATTTGAAGGTTGGTTTTTTGATGAGGCATTAAATCAGACCAAAGTACAGATCGAAGCCATGTCTTATGCGAGGTTTGTATCTTTCGGCTTCTGAGCCCTTTATCATGTCCATATTTAGAAAAACTCTCTTTCATAGAAGTCAAAATATAAGGTATTTTGAAATTTGTAAATTTCTTTTTCTCAATAGATTCTCAGTTTAGCTGTCATTTGTGATTGGCACAATGTCACTCAAAATCAAATAAATCATCTTCCGTTTTCTTGATTTGATATATTAGAAGCATTCACATGTAGAAAGTAATCAAAGACGACGAGAAAAGGAAGACTCGGTGGAATAATTGAAAAGCACAGGGCGGGATGGGAAAGTACCTTGAGATATACTACTGTGTGTGGATGGCCCTCCTGAGAATGTAAGAACTCTAAGTAGAACTTATTTGCAGATCTGATAAAACCAACCTCGTTTTCAGGGAACTTTTTGAAGCTGCCTTCATGAATGACCTTTACAAGTTCATCGATCCAATCTAGTTATTAAACCGGCCGGACAAGGATAAAAAGAGAAGACCAAATGAAAGAAAGGCAGGGAAAGACAAGGGGACAAAGGAAAGAAGAAACCGAAAGCAAAAATATTAAAAGTGGTCACCGGGAATTGAACGCATGAATCCCTCCTTACCCAAAAGTGTTTAAATTAATCATCTGCTCTGATCTCAGGAAGTGTGTCTGGCTCAGAGAAGGTGGGCGAGAGGTTAGATCCCGAGGAACACTGAAAAGGAGAAATGAGGCTTATGCTAAGCAGCTAAGGTGATAAGGAATGGGAGATCGGGGAAGAGATAGGATTAAATAGGAAGCAAAAAAGCACAAGAACCCTAGTAAACCATCGCTCTCAATAATTTCTCTCTCCTTATCTTTCTGAGTTGGAGCTAGATTGCTGCAAAAGCTTTCACTCCATAAAATGGTGGCGCGAAAATGGCTCCAGATAGAGAAAGATGGAGAGAGAGAGACGTCAATATCGAGCACCACCCACCACCAACTAATGTGGACATTAAAATATAGTTTTATTTGGTGTTTGAGGAATGACCCGAGTGAGTAGTAGCAGAGAGAATTGGAAGATCGAACTTTGAGCAAAGAAGAATGTAAGCGTTGGTTTAAACACGTTATAATTAGCACAGAATTAACAAATACTATAAAAGTGAAACTAAGATATAGTACTATACATGTGAGTGTGGTTTACTGTACATATAAATATGTGTACATATGATGATGATATGCAGGTAGGCAATCGATGAGGTATACTTTTATAGTGGTGGGGCGTGGCCATTAAGGATTGGAACTTCGGAATGATTGTGGGAACATATATGGTAACTCCTCCCGCCAAAAGTTGCACCTTTCTCCTATGCCACATTCCTCACAGTTCACATCACATATTTCCATTGGTCATCGGCCGGCCTCGCTTGCTGCATATTTTTTGGCTGTCTTATGTGATTGATGACATCTGTATACATATTCATGTTTTCAAACAGACACTATCCATCCATCGCTGTGCATAAATTTGTAGAAACTGTGTTTATAACTAATAAATGGTGGGTTAGAGAGTTAATTATATCCCTTTCCCTATACGGACGCCTAATATATATATACATAGCTTCCTTAACATTACTTGAGGCAGGTTAATAAGTAGGAAGGAAATCCTCGACTCTTCACTGATCAAAAGAAGTAAAGTTATACTTTCCTAATATCTATCACATATTCCCAAACACGGCCCTTAAAAAATTATAAAATAAACTTAGATTAAAAGGATCTTTTGTTTTTATAATTAAAATATTATTTAAAATATCAACTATGAAGTTTGTGGCAAGTTAACTTTAAGAGAAGTTTAATAAATTGAATCTAGAGGTCCAGTATTAATAATCTAATTTGTTGCTACCAATAATAAGTATAATTATAATAATGAATATAATAGAATAGCTAGGTAAAAATTATTAATCTATTATGTGTTTGTTAATAGTTAAGAACCATATCTTGACTAAAGAAACTAATATTTTTAGATTCATGGTAATGTTAGAAAATAGAATTAAGAGACACTTTGTCAAATGACAAAAAAATGAGTGCTGATGGATAAACTTTTATGCATGCTCAGAAACATATTATTAGCCGAAACATTTCTAGAGATAAATTGATTCGGTTCACCGAAGTAGTTTTTAATAGACATGGCCGTTGAACAATAATGTAGTATGAGACATGGTTAGAGTGAATAGAGGGCAATAATGATGAAGAGAAATTACGGTCAAAGAAATAATTTTAATGAGCTGCAAATTTCTTACTACAAAATCAGTTTTTTTTTATGTACAAAATCATTGTTTTATTTTATTTTTAAAAAAAATGGAAAAAGACACCGCGAGCACAGGTGGTCTCTGCATTGTGGGTTAGCACCAGACAAGAGGCTGGAGCCGCTTTGGGAGAGCGGACGTGGATAATGGATTGGAGCCCACCCGAGTCCCGAGAACCCAAACAATTAAGGAAGAAAAAGGGAAATGGGAAGTGTGCTAATAAAATCGTAAATTACTAATTCAGCCCTCTCGTGAATTAAATAATAATTATCCCCAAATAAGAAAATTGCATTTAGATCTCACAAAAACGAATTAATTACTCTAAAATTTTAAAAGATTGTTAATAACAAATTAAAAGGTATCAAGAGAAAACAGCTGTTATTAACAACTTTTAATATCTTAAAATAAAACAACCGGCCTCCGATGGACCGGTCCACAACATTTGTGCACTTTTTTTATTAGAATCGTAGCGTCCGGACCCAAAGAGGGGCAAAGCCGGGGGGAGGGGGACCCGCCGAGGGAACAATGGTCGGGAGTACGTGATGTCAGGCGTGGCGTGGCTGGCCCACATCACGGGCCTCACTATTCAGGAAGTGGGCCCCAACCTTTTGTTTCTTTTGGAGGCTAAGTCACGTCTAGGAGTGGACGAGCCACAGGGAGGGCGACACGTGGTGGAAGGTGGTTGGTAGTTGTGGGTGCCGTCACGTCAAGGATCGCTTCATCCGCTTACCCGCCGACTGCTCAGCTTTTGTGCGCTTTTCCGTTCGTAACTAAACAAGGGAGCTGGCTGGACAAGCAGTGAAGCTAAAGTCTCAGATGTCCTTCCCCCATCTCCCCCTCCCAAAAAAAAATCCTAACAACAGAGATTTTGAAATATGTGAAAAGAATTTTGACACTAAATATGATTTTACAAGGTTGATAAAACATGTATACCTTCTGCTACTCCTCAGTGACACCCACACGCATGCGCGTATTGTTCATTGTGCTGTATGTATCGGCTTTATCATTTACTTGGATATAATTACTTTGCATGCATGACAATATATACTAGTTTGGTTACGCACTGTAAATGGCTGGGCTGAGGGAGGGGGTAAGTGGGCTCGATCGATTTGAATGATTGCCAACACACACACACTTGCATATATCTATCCTTCAGGCTTCCACATGAACTTTGATTTCCACAAACATTTCATCGGGCGCCAATATTGTGCGCTTCACTTTTCCAGTTACTGTTATTGCAGGTTACCACCTCAAATTTTTGTGCCCTGGCCCTTCCAAACTCCTAAGTTTCAAAAACAGTACTACAGTAATAACATTGTGTGTATGTATCGTGCGCTTAGACGAGGGAGGGAATGAATTAATTGAAGACTCAAAGTAGTCTTTTTGGGTACGTATAATTGGGCAACTTGACTTGGGGACCGGGGCTTTGGATATTTTAATTGTTGAGGGTATGAAGTGAGGATTGAGCAAAATGAGTACGAGTAGGCCATACGTAGACCTAAAAAGCATTTTAATTTATTACGTGTGCGAAGCAAGCCAGACACTCAAGACAAAGAGTGAAGCTATACCATGACCTTTTCCCCCACCTTTACATTCAAAGCAACCCACCTCCAAGCCAATTTGCACTGATAGCTTCCTCTATATGCTTCCCATTATTTCAAATGTCTAATCATTCTTAACCCCCCCTCCCCCTTACTATATATATGTATACACGAGTTCCATCAATATAACAGAAAACTATAATCGAAAGGTGGCGCAGAGCATATATAGAAATTGCAGACTCTTCAAGTGTATGTAAAAGGAAGGCAATACGTACATGCGAATTTATCAGTCGTCTCAAAGAATGAGCATACAAGCTCGTGGGGATCTCGCACTCCAGTATATGACCCACGTGCTCAACTTCTAATTAATATTCCATTCCATCACTTGGTTGTCTTGATCATGCATTTCACTTCCCTTTTCAGTTCTTACTTTGTAGTTGATCCAAAAAAAATGACTTTAATAATACAAACCAGACATGAATCATGTTATACTAACTGATTTTAGTTGACTCCAGCTTCATCCTCTAAGGGTTGGATAGAATAAAAGTCATTTTTGCCAAATCTAAGTAAATCCATGATCCCGATGCCGGCCCCTATGTGTGTTGTGGTTTACTTCCATTTTCTTACACCACCGATTCTTGCTCCTGAAGTTGGAAGGGATGGCTGAAGCCTAATGGACAGGCGGACCTGGCTTGTTGCTGCGCTCGCCGCTCGTTTTGATTATTTATAATCATCAGATAAATTAATGATTATAAATCCTTTACTGTTCCAAATGCCTGTTATTATTATTATTTATCATTGCCATTATAGTCATTACCGAATACGAATAAACATCCACCAACTTCTCACTGACCAGTATCACATTCATAGCCATGATTCCATGTGAAGAAGACCCTTTAAGGCAAAAAGAAAAAAACAAAAAACCTAGCAGGCTACTTAAATGTCAGCCGGGGCTTACCTCCCAATGCTGAAACCTTCAAATTTGGTGCATTCGATAATATGGAGAGGTAATAAGTACTGGGGCAATTGTTAAGAATACGTTGGATATAATTAGTCCTAATCCACTACCGCTGCCTGCTTAATCATAACATCCGATATACATGATAATAATAATGCGAAAAGACTGTAGTATATGGTGTGTTTGTTAATGAAGAATTGGCGATATACATTCATGTATGTATGTATGTATGCAGTGGCAGATTCAGAACCCTGACTTAAGGGGTGCAAACTATTTTTTTGAGAAGATAAATCGGACTTATTCTTAATATCTTTTAAGAATAATTTAAGTAAAAATTTAGTGGGTTCAAAATTAGCAAACGAGTGGGTGCCCATGTATGTATGTATGTATGTATGTATGTATGTATGTATGTATGTATGTATGTATGTATGTATGTATTCGTTCGTGAGTAATGAATGAGTGTTTGGTAGATCAGCTGTTGCAGCACGGAAACACATGCACCATGGGCATCATGTATGATCTGTTGTAAAAATGTGTGATGACTGATATAGTGCCAAACGCGGTAGAAAAATACTTTTACACATGCTGATGTAAATATGTGAATGAAATCATCTCTTTTTACGTAAAACACTGTTAAACGTGAGTTTCTTTTGGAAACGTTGTTTCAAATAAACCTATAGTGGGCTCTTTTGGGAACGCGGTGGAAAAATATTTTTACGTAAGTCGAGATAGACATGTGAAAGAGATTATATCGTTTTACAGAAAAACACTATTGAATATATATTTGTAGTACGAAACAGGCACATTATTACACCCTCTCCCTCGGTGCCCCTTTCTCTTTTCATTATGCCTCTTTCAGCTTCTCCCCCCCGCCCAAATAATAATAATAATATATGGAGCCCAATTATGGCAACAATTATATGAGAATTAACTAATGAGACGACAGACAGACGAGGTTTGAGGCAGTGGAGTTTGGAATCATCACCCTCTTCCTCCATTTTATCCCCTTGCCATTTATAAAACTTTACAATCATGCATGTGACAACCACTATATCTCCTGCTTCATTAAATCTCCCTTCCCCCCCCCCTCCTACGTACTTATATCAATAAGATTTAACGATCAATCAATCTTCGAAACAATGCGCTGACTTATTAGTCAAGGAGGCCCATGCACGTCATATCTACTTTGACCAATGACATGCTTCTAAACATTAGGACTAACATTCAAGGTGCTGTATTTTCCCAAATGCACCAAGTTGATCTGCATAGGATGCCTTCTCAAGATTATTGTAGAACATATATACAATTGACTAACTTGTAGGAACAACGCTCCCAGTTTTCTCAAATGCATTATGGTACATGATTCTTTTCATGTGAGGCGAGATTAAAATAAAGGCTACATCATACAGAGGCATTTTTTTTTGTTTTCCGCCCGGTTTCCGGAACCTCGCCCCCACTAATCCGAACTCAACCCCGCGTCGTGCACCTGAAAATGGTGAGTGAGTCTCCAACGGTGTTACTGCATACACAAGAACTCGAGATATTGCTTAAGTTAAAATAAACCGCTTACCACTTGATTCAACCAACCATTGGTATTATAGAGAGGCGTTAATCTCGGTTTAAAAGGCAAATCTTCTTACTTCATGTTTCCACCGTCAGAAAGCTACTTGCAAAGAAACTTGGGAAAGCCGGAAAGGTTCCGTAGTCCACTGGTTGCGGGCTTGGAGCCTCAAAGGGGCCGGATTAAAGGCCCAAAAATATCCAACCGAGCTCGAATGAATTGTAAACAGACTAACAAATGTCATCCACAGTACCATGTTCTAACCCAAAAAAGGGCCCAGATCTAGAGTTTTCTTTAAATAGAAAAGAACAAGGACGAGAAATTTAGGAGCGATTCAGTTTAGTTCGTCTGAAGTTGATTTGTTAAAAGGAAAATGGTTTATTTTATAATTTTTGGGTAAACACTGAAAAATGGACTTCTCAAGAAGTTGATATGATTTATTTCGTTAGCTTTGTATTTCCAAATTGAAAATATTTTCTGAAATGAATAAATTCTCTTTTACATGAACCACGAATGACGTTCTATAATATTGAAACTGGATATAGTGAAAGACGTTGGTTTCTCATAATGTAATGAGCCAAAATTTAAATTCTTACTAAGAAATGTATCATTCGTGCCTCACAACACCTCGAATAGCATCACATCTAATGGAAAAATGGACATACCTTAAGGCATGATAAAAAAAAAAACAAAGGTAACGTCCTCCACTCTCCACCTTCTTCCTATAATGAAGTTTGTGTTCCGTGTTTGCTTTCGGCTCCTTATGAGATCGAGCCATTTAGCTGGCAAAGAACAACTTAATGGGATTAATGAAAATGGCAAAACATATGCTTTGGTCTAATCAGTAAAGAATATGCTCATTAATTCAAATCCTAGTGTCAATTCTTGAAAGCACTCTTTCTCGAATTCAAATCTTAGTGTTAATGCTTGAAAGCAATCTTTGAGGGTATGATCTGTTCAGACCTGGTCTGCTGTGCGGATTACCTAGCACAAACTGCTTATGGAGTTAATATGGATATGGTTGTTTTGCAATATCCTCCGGAGTCTTGCCTGTTGCGAATGCGTCAAGACTTAACAGGGAATTCAGGGAGCTTTATGCACCATTCTGTAAGCTAATATTTGATACTGTATTGAAATTTCAAACATGGATGCTTGCCTTGCCATTAAAAAACAAGTTTGAAAAACGACAAAAAGAAAGAGAATCACGTCTGAGAGGAACGAGAGTTTGCCTGATTCCATATACTTTTCTCCATCTTATATTTAAGGCGATTTTTTCTTTAGAGATGACATGTTTCTATTAACTATAAGAGAATTAGTAAACAATAATAGTTTGTGTATATTTTTTAGTATTATTATCTATTTTGTCTCTCATTAATCATTATTCTCTTTCATTTTTAATATAAGGTCTAGTTTATTGTTACACTTTAGAGAGAGCAATATGTCTCACTGCAATAATTAATTATTTATTCCCTCATTCTCACCCACACTTTTTATAAATAAAGGTAATTTAAAGAAAGATAATATTTTTATATATTCATGATCTTTGACAAATATTTTTAACTAACTTTTTTAATCTCCCTAATTTTTTTTTTTTGCAAACCTAATATAGTTATATGTAACTTATATTCTGGTCATGCTATTGAGCACTTTGATTATGATCATGGCGCAGAAATCTAACTAGTGTAAAAACCAGAAACCATAAGTTTTGCTTGTTTGAGAACCCTCAAAAAAACATTTAAAAAAACATTTTTACATAAGTTGAGATAACATACTTACCTAAAACTCTTTAAAATAAGTTAATTCAAACACTTTTTCATTTATAACGTAAAAGTATAACCATCTTCAAATTTTAATGCAAGCGTTACTTAATTAATGTAAGGATTTAATGACATTTGAGCTTTGATGCAGAAATAATCACTCCCAATTGTTATATCATCAATATTTTATCTAATAAAAATATTATACTTATTTTAAATCTCATATTCCATAAATTTATTGTTTATTTATCTCTGTCCATAACCCATAGGGACTCACAAGAGAGACTGATAGAATGTTATTATTAACTTGAGATTTAATGGCATTTCAGCTTTGGGAAGGAATATTTACATATTCTCAAAGTATCATATCATCTCTATTTTGTTTAGTGAAAATATTACTACTATTTTTTATATAATAAATATTTATGGGACTCATAAGAAATAAAGATAGAATATGCTCACCAAAAAAAAAAGACAGAATATTTTTGTTGAAAAGAGTATGGATAAAATGATACCACACTCAAGAACCATGCAATTATCTCTCACTTCGGTGAATTAGTTAACTACTCAACTTTCAGAATTTGATTAGTAAATGCGATGCACCACAATAATATGATCTACTGCGAAAACAGTGACATGATTGATAATAACTTACAGTCACACTGGGTGAAAAGCCAAAACCACATTACTACTACCGAAAAGTTAAGCATTCAACACATCAGTGTTTCAATTTCTTTTTCGAATTACGTTTTTTCATTCTGACCAAATACTTTCTCAAAAGTTCCTTCGGCTGCAATACTTCCCGCTCGATCAGGTGGTCTCATTAACAAGAGTATTTATAACCCCCAATAATACTAAGCTACACAGTAATGTACTTGACAACGGCCCCACGGAGCTTCTCCATGAATTCCGCTGCCTGTTTCTGCAACTCAGATAATATGTAAACACGTCATTTCATGAAGCAACGGCGCAAAGAATGGTTACTGTGTTATTAGTGAGTGATCATGGGATAATTCCGCCCAAGCTCAAATGCCACGTTCATGGAATCACACTATTAGAAGGGAGGAAAAAAACACTTCCAATTGCCATTACATGGTTACTCTTGTGAGCATTTGCTATGTTTTCATCAAGAAGAGTCAACAAGGATCTATTGATTTCATTGCGCTCCACCATCTCGAGTAACTGCATCCATTCATCATAAGTTTGACTCGATTAAATAATACAGGAAGTTGGGGTGGGAAAGAGAAAGAAATTAGCCCTTCAAAGAATGAGTGATCGGGCCGTACAGTTGCTTTCGCATCTTTTGATGACAGGATTTTGGTTAGGTTAGCCCTGGCCGTGATAAGTTCACTTTGCATGTTATCATACGCTTCTGTATGAAAAAAAATATGAAGGAATGAGCAAACAGTGGTTGAGCAGGAGATCAAGTCCTAAAATGTGGTTTTTCCTTGGGTGAATGGGGAGTCTAACAAACCTGTTCCTTCCTGTAAGGCTTTCTGCAGAGCTTCCAGCTCAATCACTCTATCCTCCGTGTCCTACACAAACCAACCCTTTCACGCAATGAGGTTCTAGTTCTAGCCTAGCACATATGACCCAAATATAACAGGTTTATACAAAGGAACCTGGGTTTTTGAAACAGAAAAGCGAAGTTTTCCCAACTCAAGTTGCAGATGCTGAAAGAATTCCTCATTCAGTCTGCAAAAGCAAGTCGTCAGAGCCTAAGAGGCGAATTTTCAGACAGAAGAACTAGGGGAAAAAAGGAACAGAGTGGGATAGAATTCTCAAAATTCTGCGGTCCAACAGAATTATGGTCTAAGATAAGAAAATATAAAATTTCTTGTTGCGTTAATAAAAGGGAAAATTATAAAATGAAAATGATGACCTATAGAAGCTTTCTCAGATGAACATGGCAGCAATTGTGGAGTAAATATATTAGGAATGTTGGCACACAGGATTTAAACAATACCAGTGCCTTGGTGGGATGAAAAGCAAAACACAAGATTTGGAGGCAACATGGAAAGGGTATACCTAGGCCTCATTCTCGCGATCTCGAATTCGATGTCCTGGGCTTCAGTGTCAAGGAAGTATTCAACGAGCTCCTCGGGCGTATCCGGAACAACCCGAGACTGCAAAAACCAGAGCGGGAGCAGTATGAGTAAGGATGGAAGTATGGATAAAGAATAAGAAATTGGGAAAGCATGGATAGAATTACTTGACGAAGAACTTGACGGCGTTCCTTCTCTTC